>WWET01004100.1:89009-105405 GCA_011038615.1 Limnodynastes dumerilii
ATAGTCTCTCACTAGCGCCGGTCACCTCCTGCTAGCAGGAGGTGATTTGCGGCGTTAACAGAGAGATTTTTTTTTTCTCTGGTTATTTTTTTAACTCTGTCTGCTGTTTTAGCGCAGCGGTAAAAAAATAATTGAATGGGCGAATTTTTATCGCTCAATTGCCGGCGAAGGCGTCGTATTTTTACCGACGCAAAGTTTTTGAAAACTTCGCCGGCAATTGAATCGGGCCCACAGTATGATAAATACAACATTCTTGTGGACGATAACTGCCATTACAAAACAAACTTCAGTGTTATGATGCCATATAATTCATGCATTATCTAACGCCATTACTTGTTTGTTTATTTTTCCTTTTCTTTTTTTTCTTTTTATTTGTAGAGATACCTAAACATTTCAGCTATAAAGTGAATAATTATTTCAGCACTTTGTGTAGGTGTTTGGATGTTGTTTTTTCATTATAATTGCTTTTATTGTATTAAAAATTAAGATTGCTGGGCATATCAGGGACACTTGTCAGAACCACATTATTTCAGCTTGAGTTCCTTTAGCAAGTGTACCCGAATACACTTGAAGTTTGTTCTATTGTGAACACCAAACTGGCTAGACGTTTTGGCATATGTGTGCCAAAAGAGATTGCTGATAAAAATCGGCAAACTTGATTTGAAAAGAAGCTCAAAATGTGTGCATATTAAGCAAAGTAACTTTCAATGGCAAGAAACAAACATGTCTGCAGAAGTAAGGGACATGCATTATGAACAACATCCTTTTTATGTTAAATAAAGAGAGCAGCGTTTAAGATCAGATGATTATCGTGCAATTGGAATAATAATTATTAGATTACCCTCCAGTGTGTACCCTTTGATATGCCTTTCTAACATTGGTTGTTTTACATAATAAAGACGTGGCTAATATGGCTATGAGTTTCCTATAGGTTGAGAAAACTACTGCCTTTTATTATATCCAACTTGGACATATTTTAACGTATGACACTTTTTATTAACTGTATTTGAATAACATCTGTTTTTGAAAAAAGTGATTGCATTATTCCATTAATACTATATGCACTCATTCTTAAGGTGTCACTATTTTGAGGATTATATTGACTTTAAATGCTACTTTGTTTACTCTATATCTATAGGCATCACACCCTGTTTTTACCTTATTTGCTTTTACTGTATATAACTGTAGAGCAACTCTGTGGCTCTTTCCCCACACCTGTAAATATAGAATTTATTTAGCAATTAATAGTAAAGCAATCTGCTATGCTGTACACTTTCTTTAAGATATATTTTGTTACTATCCTAGGCTGTGGATATAGCCACCATAGTTCCTATTCCACCTCAACATTTTTATGCCCATTTTTATTAAGGGAACGCATTTTCAGTACTCACGTGTAGTAAATTATCTTTTGCCCTACATCACTTTGTGGTTTGTTTATTTATTAACGCTTATTTATATAGCACCACAAATTGTCCACAGCGCTTTACAGAGAACATTAGTGTGAAGACACGGGTTCCACCTGGCCCAAATTACATCCACTTCTAGCCTGGCCGGCTATGCCAGGGAGACTAACCCAGTATCTCCTAGGAATCTTTTAATCACTCAGGCAAATGCAGTTAGAAAAGTAAAAACAGTATATTTATTGTAAGATAGAAAACTTTATATTCTATATATATACCCCATATATATCCCATTCCCCACTAGCCTAAGTAGCTTTTGTTACCTGCAAGTCCTGACTTTGAGTCCCAGCTGCTTTCGTTAGGCCACAAATACTTCCCTTCTGATGACACTGCAATGCCCGGTCAGAGTCTGTCCTCCCAAGGTCCAAATATCCAGATAGTCACAATGAGGATGCAGCCTTTTATCCGGATAACCATCTTGGGGGGATCCCAGCTGCTCGTCCAGTGCTCTCCATCAACTTGGTGGGGCACTGAGTTAAAGGCTCCCTGCTTTTGGCAGGCTCCCCAAATACTACAGCACCTGCAAGCTTCTCCTTATGAATGGAAGTCTGTGGAAAGTCCTACTGGCAGCTTGATACTAGTAGGTTTCTCAGCCCTGGCAGAGGTCCCTACCTCAATGCAAGTCAAGTCCAGAATAAATTACACTTCTCAGCACTGGCAGAGATCTCACTTCAACGCCAGTCTGGATTAGAATCACCCCATGCAAAACCCCTCTCTGGCTTTTTACCGCGGATGCACCTCCATGCATTGGGGACCGCCCCTCACTGTCCTTACAGAGGTGATTGGCTAATCCTTAGCTAGGTGACAGCTGTCTATCAATGTCTAAGAGAAAACACAGCTCAGGACTCCCAGTGGTTTTGACTCGGGCAAGTCTATCTAAGAGCTTAGACAAGCCTTTGGTGTTGAAGACACTTGCCCTTCGTAGATATTAGAAAGGGCAGGCCAGGCCAAGTTTTAACCCTTACCAGTCATTTGTAATGTCACACACCCCTAGTTTCCTGTAGAGCAGTGTTTCTTAACCTCGGTCCTCAGGACCCCCTAACAGAACAGTGCATGTTTTCCGGGACTCACTGCTGGAGCGCAGGTGTTGGCATTACTAACTGACACATTTTATAAGCTCCACAGGTGCTGCTCATTATATCACTTGTGATTCTTTAAGGAAACCTAGAAAATATGGACTGTTAGGGGGTCCTGAGGACCGAGGTTGAGAAACACTGCTGTAGAGGGAGTAGGGGGGATGGATGCACTCAAAGTCCCCCTCATCTCTTCCTGTCTGTAGGGATGTGTTCTCCATATATGGACTTCCTGCAATCTGGATCCTGTTCACCTCACATTGTTCCCTTCACCCAATAGGCTTCCAGTTACAGACAGTAGATAGCAATGAAAGACACTCTACATTCTACATGGCTAACTTGCTGCTAATTGCATTATCCCAGCAAGGAATTGTTGCACATAAGACAAGACCTAGCTGTTTTAAAATACACATCACACAGTATACATCCTATAATCTGTCACACATTACACACATGGGCCCAGATCCAGACTTAAGTTCCCTTTAAGCACGATCACGTAGCGTAGTTATGCAATCATAAGTATAATGCACTCCCCCGGGGACTCCCCTCGAACGCACGTAATTTAGCTGATTTACGAGTTCCAAACCCTACCTTAACTTTTCATTGCGTATCTGAGGTCGTACTTATCACCTTGTGATATGTAACTGCCTAACCCAGCCTGTACTAAACAATTTAAATGCCTCCCTCTGCCTACAATGCGTATTTTCTGCTTGCGTAGGGATGACACGCCCCTTCGTAGTAGTTACGAACAAGTTACGTACGATCAGAGTCACGATGCGTGCATGCACAGTATGTACAAACAGCCAAATTTACGCACGCAGCATGTGTACATTCGCTATAGTACTTAATCTGGGCCTGGATCTGGATCACTTATATAGGTATAGAAACACAATATGATGTATGCAAAAGTATAATACACACATTCTACATATTCCTCATTAGGTTCATGATTGGTGACTAGGGCTTGAGAAAGTAATACATACAAGGACGCCCATCTCGTCATAATTAGACTTTCCCATCCCTGTCTGCCACATTGGAGCTACATACTAAGGACCCTAACACATTTATACATCCACACACACTAGGGTAAATTTAATTAGCAGACAGTTAACCTACCAGAATGTGTTGGACATGTGGAGGAAACTGAAGCACCCGGAGGAAACCCACACAGACACAGAAAGAACAAACAACTCCACACAGATTAGGGGGTATATTTACAAAGGGCAAATTTTCCTTTCATATTCAATTCACAGCATCCCGTCGCGATTTGAATGCGATTTTAACAGTGAATTCACCAAATTCACTAACATGCGATTTTTAAGCGATTTTTTTTAAAACACACGAGAGTTGCAGTGATCTTGCAAAGTCTGAATCGCAGTGGTTTTCTATTGAAAAGCACCGCCATTTGTCCCTGAAAAAATTGCGACAACTCGCGAGTGTTTAAAAAAAATCACCAAGTGCAACATGCTTGAAAGCCTTAGCCATGCTGTGCTGATAGAACTACAAGACTAAACATTGCATAGCCTTGTAGTTCTATCAGCGTCAGCATGGTAAGGCTTCTAACCATGCTGCGCTGCGTGTTGCGTGTATAAAAAAAAAATACAGTGTACACAAAACATACCAATATACATTACAATGTGTCCATGTTAAAATAAATCTTTTCCCTGACTAATATTACCCACTAATGTGTACACTTACCTCCGGTGGTCCCATGTCCTATACTAAGTGTATTGCGATGTAGTGTGTGGTGTATAAAAAAAATAACAAATTTTTTCACTCACTGTTTGCTGTCATCTTTCTTGGGAAGACTTGCTTGAAGTGTAGAATCTTCTTATACTGATTGGAGTCTGCCGTTGGCTTGCTTGCAGTGGGAAACCCGGTCTTCATTTATTTAAATGATGACGTCAATTATTATTATTATTATTATATGTTTTCTTCTGTTTTTTTCAGATTCTTAAGGATAGTCTTAGCCTTATTTCTAGCAGATGGAGAAACAGTCAGGAACTAGAAAAGAAAAGGTATTTTTCTTTTAAACATAATTATGACTATTCACTGTGTAATGATTTATGTGTTGTTACTAACAGTTCAAACAATCAATTACCACTGATGTTTTAAATTTCACCTTAATAGGTAAGTACCATCAAAGAAAGACAAAATTCAGCGAAATCCCATCTATGAAATACATCACATATATAATTCAATGCTGCTTTGATGTCTTTGCCTAAGGGGTTTGTTTAATGAAGCATTTATAGATTAAAGAGATGTACTTTTAACATTTTACACACTGTAATAATTACATGGTTAATTAAATATGATTTGTTACTATTATGCTAATACTCACAATTTTTCTATGTTAAATTTAGGACAAAAGAAGCAATTTTAATTTAAAACTGTTAATTGACCAATTTATATTTAATCCGTGACATCACTGTGTAGTAAATGCATGCTGCCCTGAACAAATTCTTAGAAACCTAGATAATAGATAACAGATAATAGAAACTATGCCTATCCAGTCTGCCAATTTTTTTTTTTAACCTTACTGATCCTAGACCACATTTGACACTCAATTTAGTTTAACATTTAGTATATCCTTATATTTAAAGCCATGTTTACGTTGTTCTATTGTGTTAGCCTCTACCAAACATTTAAGACTGTGCCACTATAACTATCCTTTCAGTGAAGTAATATTTCCATACATTAGCTGTAAATCTACTACCCTCCAGTTTAAACACATGCTTTTGTGTTCTAATACATTTATCCTTTGAAAAAAATTCCAACCTCCTGTACTTCATTGCAACTACTGATCTCCCTTTTCTGCCCCCAATTATTCCTCTAGTCTCTGTTTGTATTTTGTGACACATGCTATAACCTATTTTAGGTGCAAGTCTTTTCTCAATCTTTAATGTGTTTATGACCTTCAGGAGATAATGCCTCCACATTCTAGGTGCAGTCTTACCAATAACCTATAAAGTGGTATGGCATCTGCTTCTAATTCCTCCCCCTATGCAACCAAGCGTCTGACTTGCCTTTTTCATTACTTTATTACATTTTAAGTCACATGAAATATTGACTCCTAGATAACCTTCTTTCTCAGTTGTTCCTAATGTAGTGTCGTTAATGCTATATTTAGAGTTTGGATTATTGAGTCCCATGTGCTTGATATTGCATTTTTGGCTTTAAACTGTAGTTTCCATACTCTTCACCATTCTTACAGACTACATAGATAATCAATATTTTGTTTAATTCTCTTGGTGTGTTTTAAAAACGAGCCTTTGTTTCATTTCAAAAAACATTATCTATTGAATAAAAACACACAGCAGGTGTGGCCTCAACTAAGTAAGAGAAGACGTCTGGCCTGGCCTCACACTAAACAACCTTAACTACCTTAACTTTTCCCGTTAGTATGTTAGTTTACGCAAGGCATTCCTACTTGCGAATCAGTCCTGCGAGACTCATTCCGCGCCGATGCCTGTATCAGTCCTAAGTCAGACGTCCGTGTATGTGAATCAGTCGGTTATGGTTTCCGTGCATATATTTGGGTTATGGGCATGTGCAAATTAACTGATCGTAAAAATACTTACCTAAGTGTGAATACGGTCCTTTGTCCTCAATGCCATGTGAAATTTTCCCAGTAAACAAATTAATGGCATGTTCAAGTACAGATCTGTGAGGAACTCCACTGGTAACCTTTCTATCCCCAAAAGGCATTCCATTTACTTCAACCCTCTAACCCTCCTGCAACGATGATTGTGTCTATGCAACCATCTTTAAAGTATTCACAAATTTTCAGACTTATTTTTTTTAGCTTATTTTACAGTGGCAAAAGCCTTACTGAAGGCTATGTAAGTTATATCTACAGCTCCCTCTTGATCTACTATTTTAGTGAGCCTTTCAAACATATCAATATGATTTGTTTACCATGGTCTCCCCCCAGTGAATCCATGCATCCTGGGATCTTGTAAGTTTCTACATTTATGTTATTGCAAAAGTTGTTCCTCTAACAGATTTTTAATCAATTTCTTTACTACTGATATCTGCTCACATGTTGGTAGTTACCTGGTTCTACCCTGCTTGAACTTTTTTTGCAAAGGACTGCATTTGCTATTTTCCAGTTTTCTGGAATAACTCTTGTTGCTAGTGACAGGTTGAATATTTTTGTTTAAGGTTTTATCAGCACCATTTTAACAACATTTTTTCAACATGGATACTTCACAAAGACACCTGATTGGATAGATTTTTTTTTTTTTTACTGTTATGGCAATAGTAAACAAAGCACTTCGCCAGGAGCCTTGCGCTGAATAATAGCAATCGGCAGTTTAACAGTCCTTGTAAACTCCTATGACCTCTTTAGTCTCTTTTTGCTTTGCAAGATGCACCTTTCAGACTGCTCGCTTAGATTTTCTGTTTTCCATTAAAGATGGATGCAGATCATCCCTTTGTTGTAGGTTTCTGTTTTACCAGATGGCATGGCTATGTTTTTGTGAAACCAATTCTCATGACACAATTGAAGTTGCTTAAAACTCATTATTGTACCTTCTCCAACCCTGTGTACTTGCTATAATTCAGAAATACTCACAGTATTTTCCACCTCTTAAGATCAGTTTCTACTTTCAAACAAACAAAATTAATTTTTAACTACCTTAAATGCAGCATTACCTGTGGTCATTTGTCCCAAGGTGGTTAATAACATCTACCTCCCCTTACTTGTTGTCTTTAGAATATTCAAAATGTTCTTTTTAATCCATGAGCTGTATTTCCGGGCAAAAACTTTACCTGATACTTGACTACAAAACATCTTTCCAATTGGATATCCATAAAAATAGAATTCCCCACAATAAGTGCAGTCATTAGGGATTCCCTTTTCCTGTCAAGCAGTCACCAGATCACCTCATTTTCTTCATTACCTGTCGTGCACCCCGAACCTCGAGTATTATGTTCAAAATGTCTCACACAAAGCAAATGCATTATATCTACTGCACACCACAAAACTTTATGCAGTATGATAACACACCTATACCTATAGCCATACCAAGCCCTTCCTACTTGCGAGAGAAACTTGATCACCCTGTCGAAGGCCTTTGGAAGTCTGTATCAAACAGACTGTGTTTGGATCAGGTTGCTCAGAAGCATGTGCAGAATGCTAAATCAGATTATTTACATTTCAATCGTATGGAAATAGGCCCTTTATCAGAGTTCTGGATCAAGTCCACAGTAATTAACCGCAACTTAAATGTATTCACAATAAATTATTTTCAGCCTGGCAAAGGTTGTTTATTTTAACTCTTGGTTAAAACCAGAGACCAGAATGCCAAGCAAGCTCCTTTTAACTTTTTTTTATCATTTTGCCTGCAAATTTATATATACCCGACTACTACACTACTGACTTCTGTGGTCCTCCAGCTGTGATTGTGTCAGTCTCTCCCATGTTCTGAGCGTTGCAGTGACATTTGGCAAGGCTCCGCTACATGATGATTTTATCTCTGTGCTGCAGGATATCATTGGCTTTTTCTCTGCAGGCTTAACATGCATGCCACAGATCACAAAATGACCTAATCACTGCCTGTCATTTATGTATTTTTAGTCATGATTTTATCTTTTAATGTAAAAGTGTTTACTGAATTCAACTAATTTTTGTACTTGTAAAATGCTAATGTATGTTCATGCTGAGAAAGTGTGACAAGTGGAGTTCTAATACTTTCTCATAAGTATATTATTTTTTTTATGAATATGTTATTTCATAGAGCCAGAAATATATCATTTCGACTATCATAATAGTTATAGTTAATAGGTTTCATATAGTTTACTGAATTCTGAACCTAATCAATAGACATTTAACTACTGATACTTAATTAGATCTATTTTAATTATATTATAATTTTCTTTTACTGAGCATCATCATATGTATATTGAACTGTGTCACAGTAAGTTGACATAGTGACTGATTATCTAGTTAAAAACATATTTAAATGGAGGCTTAGGAAAAAACTGTTATCACTCTGCTTGTTTTAAGTTATACTTAAATTGAAAACAACATAGATAAATTAATGGCAAATAGGATTGGAAATGTTTCAGGATGCAGAGGCCATGGAATAGCAAAGCATTCATTAGGTGTGTGCAGGGGTGTCCAGTTTATATAAGAATAGACACAATACTACACGTGCATTCTTTTGGCTAGCACTTATCCAACTAGAGCAAAAAGCTATAAAAACATGCATATGGTACAAGGTTGCAAGCTTGTACCCAGGAAGGCATAAATCCTACAATTACTAGAGAATTTATATGTTTATGGCTTTGGCCCATTCAGTAATATTTTTTTCTGGCTATACGAAATCTTGGATTTTCTGAGCTTCATAAATTGTCAGTATCATTCAGGACAATTAATTAATGAATGAATGAATTAATAGGTTTTTCCATAGTGCTATCAGATTAAGGTGTGCTTTATGATTTTAACAGTCATTATAACACGGTTGCAGTCCCCGCAACGATGGGCTGCTTTCAGAAATAGAGACAGCTGAATGTCTCTTTTCAGCTGTCTCTATTTTGAATTAGGAGAGTTTTTAGAATTTTTTTTATGAATGGGTGAGTGTACTGCCTATACATTTTCGCGAGTAACCTCTCTGGGGACTTTTAGTGTTAAGGGGGGGTTAGGGTTAGGCTCTTAGGAAGGGAGGGTTAGAGCCATAGAAGGGGAAGGTTAGGGTTCAGGCTGCGGGGAGGGGGGTCTTAGGGTTAGGCTATAGAGAAGGGAGGGTTAAGGTCAGGTTAGGGAAAAGGGAGGGTTAGGGTCAGGCTATGGAGAAAGGAGGGTTAGGGTCAGGCTGCAGGGAAGGGAGGGTTAGGGTCAGGCTTTGGAGAAAGGAGGGTTAGGGTCAGGCTGCGGGGAAGGGAGTGTTAGGGTCAGACTGTAGGGAAGGGAGGGTTAGAAGGGAGGGTTAGGGTCAGGCTCCAGGGAAGGGAGGGTTAGGGTAATAGAAGTGGAGGGTTACAGTCAGAATTAGGGGAAGGGTTGGCGTTAGTTTTTATACTTACCTAGCGGAGCACTGTGTTCGATGCTCCAGGGATTGATTGCTATGCCTCATCAAGGCATAAGCAATCAATATCTTAGCGGGGACACACATCCTTATAACATGACAACAGATGGTAACAGACAGATTTGGAACCACATGTGGAATTTGCTGAAACGCGCAACTCTGGATAGAGCATAGGGAAAAAAGTCAGACGTGTCAACCCCACAGTCGGAGCTGTATGGGCAGAGGCTGCGGCTTATACAGCTGCAGCCTCTGCCAGTTAGCTATGTAAACATAGTTTTTGTAATTTTTGCATTTAAAAACCCATTTAAATGCTTTTTTAAGTTATAATATTTTGGCATTGTAAACATGAAAAGATTTAAAGGGAAAGTATTTCAATCATAATATCATGCACAGATTTTATTATATGTATATTAGTGATTTTTTTAAATAAATATGGTAATTTCCCCATTGAAAATGACCTGTGCCTATTACTTATACCACCTGAGATGGTGTATCGTGGAACTCCCTGTTTCACCAGTGCAAAGTAGACATGCGGACACAGACAGATAGGCAGCAGGTCGCCCATACTTCTGTACTCACCCATTGTCATGCACAGTGCTCATTCACGCTGTCCTTCTGCCTGATGAACAGATTAAAGTGCAGCTCTGGATCAGCTCCTTGGTGGGTAAGAGGGCCATACTTGCAAATTTACACTCTGTAAGACATTGGAATTGATAGATAAGGGCAGGTGCATATATTACACAATGGAACAGCCAGTTTGTATGGTAACATTGCTCTGTGTGATCCATGCACACAGCAGTGTTAGTAGCAGAACTAAGGGGAATTTTTGTATGAAAAGAAAAAGTGTTCATCTTTGTGTTAATCTTGTAATAGAAAGGAAAACTGGATAGACAAGGCCATAACATTACTTCTATTTCTCTCATACTTTCAGGGAAGTTTTTCTTGTTAAATTCATCATTATGAAGGTAGTGCTCTCAAAGGACTCTGCAGCCAAGCTCTTATAAAGCTATTTCTAGTTAAATGTAGCTCACACTAAAAACTGCATACATTATTATACAAGACTATTAGCAATGAAATTTCCTTTTTTATGCTTGCTTGCATGCATACTGTAATCTGTTTTAAAATCCATTTGTAAAAAATATGCTATATTGCTAATAAATTGTGAAAGAATGTTTACTGCATTTAAAAAGTAACAGGCTTGGATTCAGAGTTTGGGAGTAAGGGTAAATCAGGTGCAAGTGTACAGCTCAGCTATACCATTTTGCAAAATAAGGGGTGCTCATTAACCTAAATCTTTTACATGCAGGAAAAAAAAATTACTTTTGCACACTAAACTTAAATACTGCATAGCTTTATGTTTCATCAAATTGAGTTGAGCTAAGAAATTTCACCTCTTAAATATAATTTTGCTTTCACAATTTATATTTGCCTCCCCTTGCAGTTCAACTTTGTATTGCTCAGGTCTACACTTGCACCCAAAAAAGGTGTAAGGGCAGCACTGAATCCAGGCCATAATCTTCTCCCTAATTATCTAAATGATTAATTACTGCTATCAAAAGCTTTTAGTCAAAGCTGTCTGCAGTAATTGTCCCATATTTGGCTGGAGCTATTGGACAATTCAGTTTCCCCTTGTTTCCTCATTAAAATTTACATTGTTGTCTGTTACTTAGTTTAACTTAACTTTAAAGTCTAAATTTGTCTTAAACGAGTGGGTTGATGGCTGCATATCAAGAAAGACCTAGAGAAATACTACCTTGGGCAGTCATCACTGTGTTGTTGAATCTCTATCGCTGATAACACAAACAGCATGTATCTATGGATTAGTCACTTGCCTCAGCTTTAAATATAACCTATCAGCAGGATATTTCTTTCCTTTCCACAACAATGCATTTCGCACAGACATCAAGTTATTAACTGACAGCTCTGTAGCTACAAAGTTAATATGGGTTTCATTCTTTTTTTTTTTTTACTTTAAATTTTTAGTATTTTACAAAAGAATGGGAAGTAATAACAACCGTGTTTTAACAGCATAACAGAGGGTTCAGCACATTAACTTAGGAAAAGTCATATTGATTGTGTTCTAGTTAGTGAACTTACTATGTATATAAAAGACTCAAAGGCGGGCAGAGCAAATAATACCTCTAGAACAGGGGTTCTCAACCCTGTTCTCAATTACCAAGCTTTTTTAAATCTCCTTGCTGGAGGTGACAGTTACATTTTGCTCCACAGGTTTTGAAGGGAGACCTAGAAAACATTGACTGCTAGAGGTACTTGAATACGGGGTTGAGAACCCCTGCTCTAGAAGAAAACAGATTTATTAGGGGAAGAAGCTAGGAATGCCACCTCAGGGAGGAGGGGGGGATTGCTTGTATGGTTTAGGAAGTCTCGGACATGTTTGGGAGGATTGATGCTATGGGCCAGACCTTCTGGAACTGATCATGTTATTTGTCATTGAAGATATTTGTTCTATTGAGGCGATAAACCACAATTTGTTTGTTAAGGATATGTTGACAGATGTGGGTTCTTGTGCACCATCCAGTCACAGCTAAATAATCTGTGCTCCAGTTATGGAAGGTAACAGGGCTGCAATCTGTGACTTGGCAGCAGAGCACAGTAGCACCTCCAAATGGTTTGTGGAAGTCCTCTGGAGTCCTCAAATTCTCTTACAGGCAGATGAGTAAGCAGTTTATAGGAAAACTCTGATATTCAGTTTTGTAGAGCAGTCTCTGGTCTAATTTGCCCGCTGTGCCTCCGGACCAAAACCCTGCCTGAATTTTTTTGTTTTTTTTCTATTAATAGTGTAGAGAAAACTATGATAATATTCAGATAAAATTGTTCTTTCTGTATCTCTTTACTCATCTGTATAGTATTTCTTTGAAAATTTTAATATAATTTGTTCTAACCAGATACTTTAAAAAAAAACAACAAAAAACTCTAAAACAGTTAAATAATTTTTTCAGATTTTTATTATATTGTGTAAATTTACTATTTATGTTACAGGTTGGAATATTCTACAAGTGGAGAGGTAGGTCATTTTTTTTATTTTAAAAAGAAGTGCTATTATTTACGCTCTTCAAAACATTTATAGTCTTATCATGAAAACACACAAAACGGAACTATTATTTTCCAACCGCCCCCTATGTTATGTGTGATTATTAGGTTATTTCAATATTTCATGGCATTTGCACTTACAAATCCAGTGTTGGTTGTATGAAGAAGTTGCATTTAATTTACTGTTTAAAATAGTCTTCATTAAAACTTACATATATAACCACTCCTTGAATACATATCATCAGCCACTAGAACACAAATAACAACAATTATTTGAAAACTGTTTTTTTCTAAAGCGACTTAGTTTTACTAAATCCTAATGTAATGGTTCCCAAACATTCTTAGTTTGTTGCACCCTTACAGTGTAAAACACTTATTCAAGGTACCCTAAGCCAAGATAATTACTGAGCAGCGTAATTTTTTTTTAAAGTATTTGGGACAAAACAACTTAATAAGGGAGCAGGACATGACTTGATTATGGGGCTTCTAAAGTAAATGAGTTTGTGCTATGCTGTCATGAAAGGTTTTGTCAGTAGCACTGTCTCTCATTTGTCATTAACCAACAAACCACAAGGATCTGTAAGGAAAGTGCTATGTTGACAGTGTAACACAACCTTTCTCCCTACAGCTCCATTGCTTTTCTTTGGGAATCACTGTCTTAATGCTTAATCTTTTTGTATGTTTTTAGTAATTTATAGTTTTAAATTGCCACAAATATATTTATATAAGTGATGGCAGCAGTTTATACAAATAAACAAATACAATTCACAGCTGACTTTTGTAGCTCCAGAATTTAAAATGGTCTTGTCACCATAATTTGTTTATATGATTGCTAGTTCAAATTAGCATTAAAATCTAAGATTAAAATAATAAACTAACAATTATAATATAGGCCTTTTATGTCTAATCATTAATATGACATCCATATTCATATTTCTGCATAGTATTTTAAACTGTTTAGTATTGTGCAATGGTGTAATGGAGAATAGACTCCAATAATTTTATACACAATTGAGTTATTGTGTATGAAAATATATTAAAACTTGTATGATTATATACATTTAAATTGTCACAAATTTTTAAGTATAAAAAACAAAACTAAAGTGAACAATTGATTACATGTAGGGTTTATTTTTCTAGTTTAACATATTGGGTGAGTAATTTTATGTATACCAATAAACCACTCAAGCTTTAAAACAGTTTTACATGTTTGAAGAGGATACTTTTCATCTCTACTGTGAGATGTTGTATGTGAAATTATTATAAACACTTTGTTGGAAATGGATGTGGATTGTAGCAAAGTTTTCATGCAGACATTATAAATGATTGCTTTTTTTTTGTCTTGTCTTTGCTTTTTACAGCTGGTTTATCATGCGTTACAGCTATTGGCATTTGCTGTCCTTGCCATTTTAATCATGAGATTGAAGTTGTTTTTGACACCCCATATGTGTATAATGGCTTCCCTTCTATGCTCCAGACAGGTAGGTATCTTATTTAGTTTGATTGTGAATTCCATCTATCTAGATTACACCAATTTAAAATAATCACCAATATGTGGATGTGTAAAACCATGGGACCATGATCATAAATAGCCTTTTTATACATTTGCCTGATTTTGAAACCATCATTACTGATTTTAAGTCAGCACACAGAAATAGCTTTAGGAATTAGTTATAGGTCAGTACATACAAGTTGAATCACTAGACAATTGTCATAGGTTTTAAGACAGACTGAGTAGAGTATGGCTCTGGAGAGAATGAAATTCCAAGCCATTACTGTACAGCAATGTAATTAAAGATCAAAAGGGCATTGTGTACAGTAGAGATATGGAACGTGTTATTTTTATTTACCAAGTCTACTTTTCCATTTGCCCTAAGATAAATCTTGCCTTTATTTTATCTTAGCTCTATAATTGGAGGGGTTTGTATTACTTAATAAGCTTGTAGTTATGCAAAGCTGGGAAAGAACGAAACATTATGACTAATACAAACATTATCGGTGAAGCCATATGATTCATACCTGCAGCAATCCCTGTTAATTCCCCACATTTCACTCTTCTGTAAACCAATAGCCTACTCCTTAGCTCATTGCCCTTCCCTATCTTCATCTTGTATCCATCTTACAGACTTAGGGGTTATTTCTTACACTATCCCATGGCACCTACCAGTCAGCATATAGTTATGCATCTGCAGGACAAATGATAGTTCCTTAACTTGTTTCTCATTGCTGTTAGCCATGTATGCTGACAAGTAAAAGAATAAAAATTATTTATTGCCCTTTCCCCTTCTTTTCAGTTGTGAACTCTTGACTATTTCTTAATCACATTTCTCTGCCTTATTAATGGCTATCTAGTTTCTCCTTAATTTCTGCTTTCTGTTCAAAAGCCACGCTCCACTGATGCATGTTCCAAACCTTTATGTTTTTCCCTTAATAGAATACAGTTTAGCCTCATTACAGTTAAAATAACAAAAAAAATAGTTTTTTGAGATCTTATTCCCTGTAGTATTGCTACTGCAAAATAGACTTAAAAGTGATGATAGTACCTCCAAAAATGTTTTAGATGGACATTTCTACTTGCTTATTAATGGATTGGCATTCATTTTACAATGTTTTTAGAATGACAAACAAAAAATGTTGGTAAGTTTTATTTAATGGAGTACTATTTTGCAAAAATGTAAAGGTTTTTGGTTTGCTTATTTTTACTTTTTTTATTTTTGCAATTGTTCATGCTGCTGATATGAACCTAAATTAACCTATTAATCCTATTAAATGCTATTAATTTCAAGGTATGAGGTATGTGTGATAGTATGAGATGACAGCAGTTTTTAAAATACTTCAACATCAGCTCTATGGTCTTCACTATTAATATTTAAAGCTTAATGGGGCTGATCCAGACCTACGCCTGAAAAGCCGTTCTGCGCATGCGCCGGCCAGATGTTGGCCGGTGTAATTACGGCCGATCTAGGATTGGGCGTCCGTAGTATCAGCGTAGTAACGGCTGAGGAGGCGTTCCTCGCCGTTACTACGCAAAGGATAGTGTAGGTAGGCAGGGGGAGGGAGGGGTTTTAGTAAATACGCTCCTGTCCCAGCTTATTTACCCTCGCTTATGCCGGCTGAAGTTAGGGTAGCCTTCAGCTGGCGTATGCGAGGGTAAATAGACTGGGACAGGGGGGTGTGTCGGGAAGTACATGTCGATACGCTGTGCTCTACTAAGCACAGCGCATCGGCGTAGGTCTGGATCAGGCCCAATGTCCCTAAATTGCTGCGGCTAATTAACTTTTTTAGGGTGGATAGGCATTCAATAACCTGTCTTTTTTGTAGGTTTAGAGAATTTACAATATTTAATATCTAATAGCTGCTTTAACCTTTTTTTTAAGTATTCAAAATTCTTATCGCAAAGGCCATTATTTCCTTTACCTTTCTGGACTGTTTAGCTGGCATGCTGTGAATTTATATTTCATACAAATAAGCACAATTCCTCTACATCCAGCTGTTAGGAAACAACACCTCATTATATAAGCAGAGTCAATGATTTCACACCTACTGCTGTGTCAACAGAATAAGTGTATTCCATAGACAAAAACATGTCTTAACAGGCTTGATTAAGGCTTCTTACATTGTTAGGGATATATATCCTGGCATGCTTTTATATTTCATACAAATAAGCACAATTCCTCTACATCCAGCTGTTAGGAAACAACACCTCATTATATAAGCAGAGCCAATGATTTCACACCTACTGCTGTGCCAACAGAATAAGTGTATTCCATAGACAAGACAA
>WWET01004100.1:132220-143109 GCA_011038615.1 Limnodynastes dumerilii
TTGCACATCAAGAAATCCTGTATATTATCCCTTAGTATCCCTTCCAGCAGTTTCCCAACTATTGATGTCAGACTTACAGGTCTATAATTACCCGGTTGTGATCTTATTCCCTTTTTAAACAATTGCACTACATCTGCTATACGCCAATCCCTTGATACACAGCCAGGGATTTTTTTATTTTCACAGGAGTTATTAAGGATTAAAAGCTTACAAGAAGGGATCCATTACAGATGAAGCTCCCATCAAAGCAGATAAATATGATTTTAACTTTTTTTCCTGTATTTAATGTAACATTTTTTTTTTACTGTAACAGGCCAGCCCTTTATTTTAATTAATTACTACTGGGGTAATTACAGGCTGCAGAGGGCAATGGATAGGGCAGGCTGCACCGGGCATGCTGGCACTTGTGGTTCTCCCTAGCATCTTAGGGAATGCTGGTGCTTGTATCAGTACAAGCATCAGCATGCCCTATAGTTGTTGTTCTTATGGTTGATATTTTTTTATATCGGAGAGGGGCAGTAGTTTTGAAAAAAAAAAGGATTCAAAATAAATAAGTAAAACTTTAAAATTTTGTTTAGGCTGCGGCACCATAAACTATGCATGGAGCTTTTACAGCCCATTTGTGCTACGGGCTATTAAGAGTTGCATGTTTCTGCTGACATGCAACTCAGTATAGGCCATATAGTGGATCTGCAGCTACAGATCAACTTAAACTTGAATTTGTGCCCTTATATTTAAATGTCTCTTATTTAGTTAATGATTTATCTGCCATAGTTCAATTAAATATATTTCAATTATATTTATACAACAATGAAATTGTCAAATTGTAATCACTACCATTAATTAATACAAAGTGTTAGCAAGGGAATTGCCAGAAAAGTTGCACTAGTTGGCAGTCTTTAAAAATAACCCAACATTTTATTTTCAAATAGATGTTTTATTTAGTATTTCTTTAATTATTCAATTTCTGCCAAAAATAACTTTTGATGAACTTCACAGTTATCATTTAGGGTCTTATTCAGAGCTGCACTTACTGGTTTCGCCGAATTGTACACTTGCACCTTTTTTTTTACCCTTACTTTCAAACTCTGAATCAGCCCGTTAGTGTTCACACTTTTAGAAATCCTTTTGAGTAAGAGTTTATAATCCAGAGAGAGCAGAGTATAAAATATGAAATGGTCTTTTTTAACCTTTATTTAACCTCCAAATCCATATATGACATTTCCCTTAGTTACAAATGCAACAAAGTGAATAGTGTATTTTGTTGAACATGCATTACATTGATGTAATTTATGAAATGGAACAAGTAGATAATTATGGTGCAATGCATCCTAAATTCACCTGCACAGTGTAGTACTATTTGCATAATAGTGTATTTAATTTTATACTCAGATCATCTACAATATATATATATATATATATATATATATATATATATTAAACAACAGAATAAAAACTAATAAATGTTTCAATTATTCAAATAAATTGAATATATAAATACCGTAGTGATAAGAAGTAATTGATACTTTGTTGCGAAAACCAAATTTTATTATGAAAGCCATTGTTTTGGTCTTTAGGGACTTTTGTCCAGGTTCTCACATTCCTAACATCAAAGATGTTAGGTTTGAAGGGCCCTAGCTTAAAGTAAAAATAACCCCATAAAACAATGTCATATTGAATATATTTTAATAGATTTTGTTACTTTGTTTATTTGGTTTGATTATCGAGCCTGCAGGCTTTACATGAGACCTAATACACAACATTCACTTTTTCAAAGTAAAAAAAACTAATTTTTTCAAATTAATTTGGCACTTAAACGTTAAATTCATTGGTGTATAATATGCATCAAGAGAGAAACTAACAAATAAAATAAAGGAAAAAAAAACTAAAAATAAAATAAAAACTGTGTGTTATCTTTTTTTTTTTTTAGCTTTTTTTTATTAGCAATCCTAGCAACTAGCAACCCTCCCTCTTTGCAAAATTATCCATACACACACATATATTTATGTTGAAAGATAAAAAGAGACAAGGTGGTGCTCCATGGTACCAACTGTTTATTATTAAAATAGAAATATGCATACCTCAGTAAAACTTTCACTTCAGCATAGCAATAAAAGCTCCACAAAAGCAATACTGTGTTTCATCACCATAAGAAGATCTCCTCTACTGCACAATTGACACCCTGGAACTCGTCAGCATAGCTCTGGCTCTATGCAGTAATGACTTCATATATTTTTAATCATGTAAATTGATCTTGGATGTTTTCATCTTGTATGCCTATCTTGACTATGCTCAGAGATCTTGTCACACTGTCCCCTTTAAATGGTATAGAAGTTGCAGAGTTCCATCTGTTAATTTTTCACTTTATACATTTAGGACCATGAGTTAGATGGGGGTCAAGTGGGAAATTTATGTAATGCAGTCCTTGAACTTAGTATACTTGAAGATGCAGAGTTATGTACATCTGCTTTGTATTCTGTATGTGGTAAACGATGAACCAGATGGGGTTAAGTGTGAGATCTATGTAACGAGAAGTTTAAAGAGAACTCTGAAATGTACAGGAAGTCAGTACAGAGCTTGACATAAAGGAGAGGCCAAGGTAGAGCTGCTTCAGGTGGGTTTTGAAAGAATCAGTAGATAGGAAAGGTCTGATGCATGTAGCTGTGGAGGTTGAAGTGGCAGTGTGAGAGGGCACGGATGTGAGGGTTGAAGAAGAGGCAGGAGTTAAGGATGCAAGGAAGACACCCAGGCAGCAAGATTGGTGGACCGAGGTATCTCCAATGAGGATGGAGATGGTGAGGGGGATCCTGGAGAAAGAGAAGACAATGATTTCCGATTTGGCCGTGTTCAGTTTAAAGAAATGTTGGGCCATTCAGGAGGATCTCCACCTGGATGGCCTGACACTTCCTGAAACTTAAGATTTGGACGATTTTTTAATGTTTTCTTTGAAAGGAGTTGTGGTCAGGGGAGGAGAGATAGATTTGAATGTTACCTAGAGAGGAGGTGTAGGGGAAACAGAGGGAGGCACAAAGGTCAGAGCCCTGGGGAACACTGACAGGGAGAAGAGAGGAAGAGGAGCTAGGGGTTGTGACTGAGAATGAGCTATCAGATAGGAGAAAAATCAGGAAAGGATGATACCAGAAAGACTGAAAAAGTGGAGAGTCTGGAGAATGGTGATCAGTGGAAATGAGAATGGAATAGTGGCCTATAGATGTAGCGGATAGGATATCATTTGTGACTTTGGCCAAGGCGATCTCAGTTGAGTGGAGGGGATGGAGCCCGGACTTGAAGGAATTCAAGTGGCAGTTGTCGTCACCTACCTGTGTGTATTCCATCACACACTTATCTACTCTACTTGTCCATAGTAGCTGGTCTCTGCAATAGTCCTCCTGCCAGTATCGCGTACCTCCAGGTGCCCGCAGCTCAATCTATCTTCACCATCAGCAGCTCTAGCAAAGACCAGACTCCTGGTTAGACTCTCCGCCTTGGTTAGTGTAATTGCCTTAACAATTAAAGGTTTCTTGAATCAAAGAGCCAGATTTACTAAGCTGCAGGAAAGGAAAAGTGGATATGTTACCCATAGCAACCAATCAGATTATAGCTTTCACTTTCCTGTTACATACTAGAAAATGTCAGCTAGAATCTGATTGGTTGCTGTGAGCAACAAATCCACATTTTTTCTTTCCCACAGCTTAGTAAATCTGGCCCATGGTGTTTCAAAGTTGAACCCATACTTATAGGAGGAGATCATTTTAAGAAGTTATGTATAAAAGAAACTGAGTGGATATTTAAACTTCAAACACTAGCACCTGAAGGCTTAAATGGAGCCCTGGAATGTAAAGAGTAAAAGGTATTATAATTAGTTTAGACTAATTATTTGAAAAATATTTGTAAACTATTATTTTTTTTGTTTATTTTAATAAGAAGTTTTTATTGAAGCATGAATATAAAATTGAATAAAGTCATAGCAATGTCAACATATTATCTAAGACAACATATAAATGTCAACCTCAAACATGTTCAGCAACAAATAGGGTTCATCGATACACAACAAAAAGTACAAGATAATTCTATCAAACACCTGAAACACAGCACACATCAGTCACATCTTACAGATGTGTGAGTAGAAAGGTGTTCAACAACCTTGAGAATATAAACTTGAATTGTTAACTTACATGCCACACAATCGGGGGGTCCTGAAAGTGCGTTTGAGTGGCATACCATGTAGTTAAATAAAAACATGAATTTGAATTTGAGTCTTAATATTGTCTGAAAGTATATCAATAAAGCTTTCCCATGTATTAAAGAAAGTTTCTACTCGTGACTCTTTTTGTGCAACTGACTCCAACCAGTCCATGCGAAATATGTGATACAATTTCTCTCTAAACAGGGGCATAAGGGGGGGTGAGCCCTGGATCCAGACCTAGAGAATGCTTTTCCTTGCGGCGGCTGAGATTGCTTAAAGCAGCTTCTTACTTCCACCCCCCACCCTGAAGGCCAACAGAAGTATGCCAAAAATTGCCCACTCTGGTGTTAGAGGGAATGGGTCCACCAAAAATTTATTGAAAATCTCCAGACCTGGGTACAAAAGCGTTTACTTATTGGACAATCCGAAAAGCAATGGCGTAAATCTGCCCTCGGGAATCCACATTTTAGGCAATGATGATTTGGGGAAAAACCAATTTAGTGGATATGTTACCCATAGCAACCAATCAGATTATAGCTCTCACTTTCCTATTACATACTAGAAAATGTCAGCTAGAATCTGATTGGTTGCTGTGAGCAACAAATCCACTTTTCTTTTCCCACGGCCTAGTAAATCTGGCCCATGGTGTTTCAAAGTTGAACCCATACTTATAGGAGGAGATCATTTTAAGAAGTTATGTATAAAAGAAACTGAGTGGATATTTAAACTTCAAACACTAGCACCTGAAGGCTTAAATGAAGCCCTGGAATTTAAAGAGTAAAAGGTATTATAATTAGTTTAGACTAATTATTTGAAAAATATTTGTAAACTACTATTTTTTTTTACTTTAATAAGTTTTTATTGAAGCATGAATATAAAATTGAATAAAGTCATAGCAATGTCAACATATTACCTAAGACAACATATAAATGTCAAACTCAAACATGTTCAGCAACAAATAGGGTTCATTGATACACAACAAGAAGTACAAGATAATTCTATTAAACACCTGAAACACAGCACACATCAGTCACAGCTTACAGATGTGTTAGTAGAAAGGTGTTCAACAATCTTGAGAATATAAACTTGAATTGTAAACTTACATGCCACACAATTGGGGGGTCCTGAAAGTGTGCGTTCGAGTGGCATACCATGTAGTTAAATAAAAACATGATCTAATTTGAGTCTTAATATTGTCTGAAAGTATATCAATAAAGCTTTCCCATGTACTAAAGAAAGTTTCTACTCGTGACTCTTTTTGTGCAACTGACTCCAACCAGTCCATGCGAAATATGTGATACAATTTCTCTCTAAACAGGGGCATAAGGGGTGGTGAGCCCTGGATCCAGACCTAGAGAATGCTTTTCCTTGCGGCGGCTGAGATCGTTTAAAACAGCTTCCTAATTCCACCCCCCACCCTGATGGCCAATGGAAATATGCCAAAAATTGCCCACTCTGGTGTTAGAGGTAATTGGTCCACCAAAAATGTATTTAAAATCTACAGACCTGGGTCCAAAAACGTTTACTTATCGGACAATCCGAAAAGCAATGGCGTAAATCTGCCCTCGGGAATCCACATTTCAGGCAATGATGATTTGGGGATAAACCAATTTGAGCACATCGTGAGGGAGACATATAAGCTCTGTGATATATATTAAGGAACATTTGAGAATATGTTACTGATGGGAGGAGTTTAAGAGACTTAGTCATGTGTTTTAACAGAGTAGTAGTGGTAAGTGAGGGAAACTCCTGCGCCCATCTAGCCAAGCATGTGGAGGACGTCTCGTGATCAAAGTAAATATGAAGAAAATTATAATGATGGGGAAATAGCTTTATGTTTTGGTGGTTCAATGACAGAAATTTATCTAGCAGATTGTGGCAGTCCTATGGGGAGAAGCGCCTAATAGCACCACTGATGTAGTGCTGAGACTGTAGAAAGACCAGATTGTGGCCAGCTATGAAGGGAGTAAACTACTATTTTTATTGAAAATTACACAGGATCCAGACCCCTGCACGCTTTTTGTACGTGCGGAGGTCTGGCAGTATGAACTTAAAAGGGGAGTGAACTCCCCCTGTCACTCGCCTCTCTTGTGGGCTATATGGTAGGTATGCTGCCATGAGCCTGCCTTACCTTAAACGTGCGGATCCGTGGTCTGTATGACCAATGATCCGCACAAATGTGGGAAACACATCCCACACTGTACAATTTACATGCTTCCTCCTTGGCAAGGGCCAAGACAATTATATTGTGGTAATCAACATCAAGGCTTTTGAGAAATTTCTGATATTGTTCTTACCCTGCAATTACCTGGGATAACAGATCAATGTGTACTTATATATCAGCTTTGCCAAAAGGCCTCAGAAGATCTTACAGGAAGATTCTCTGTGGGCTGCACAGCCTTTCAAGCCATATGACCTAATGCCCTTTCATTGCTTTATTGTCAGCAGTATCAGTGTGAAGTCTTATGTTCCAGCATAAGTTATAGAAAATTGGAATGGTATATAAGGTGTTTGTTCAATCTTAGATCGTTTTAATTTTATGTATGGATATTTATCAATAAATTTATATTTTAACTTCGCTTTAATTTATGAATATTACCATTGAGTATTGGAAATCAAATGCGGCTTTATCTGTATTTTGTCATAATTTTTTATGGGGCCACACCTCCTACAGCTAAGCCAGCGACTGACCCCCTGCTCCTGGTGATACCTTGTATGTATACACGTGTATTGATTTTTTTTACATTTAATTTTTAAATCAGAAATACCACCATGTGTATCTCATATGCATGGTTAGAGTGCCCACCCCACGTGTGGAACTGAATTCTGCACAGAATTCTGCATTGGACAAATGCATTCTGAAGCAGAATTCATTGCACTGCGCATGCACAGTCCACACTGATGCACGGTGCCATTACTAACTCTGTATCCAGCAAATAGTGTATAATACTGTAGTATTTTATAGTAAATGTACTACTGTGTGTTCTCTCTTCTTTCTCTCAAGTTTAGGAAAATATTTAAAACTTAATGAAATGCCTTTACCCTCATTAATCTCACAATTTTTTGAATTTGTGTTATAGATGCTTCCTTTTTGTAGGTTGTGGCAGTGGCGTAGGAACGAAAATTTTCAACAGACCAAGGACTACTATAGGGCCTGGAGCCCCCTTTTCTCGTGTTTTGCATGTCATTTTGAACAGTTGTGACAGTGACTGTAGATGTGCAAAGACTCCTATGTTAATCTTCATCAGTGTTTCTGGGGCTGTCCAACCCCAGCTTAATCGTTTATTTTACTATAAAAATGAATTTATACATTATTTTATGTGCTATAAATTGAAATTGCTATGTCTCATGTTTGATACTGGAGGCACCGCATGAAATTCAGGGTAAAAGTAAAGTGAATAGTTTTTCATCTATACAAGTTGTTTACTAAATGTTTATGAACGGAACACTTAGCTTTTGTTTAATAAATCAATTAATCAATCAATCAATCAGTATACTTAGGCTATATTAAAGAACAATTGGTAGTTATAACAATCTTCAGAAAGTAGCATGAAGGATCTACTACTACACTAGGGGATGGGGTGGCGTTACATGAACATGCTTTGGGAGCCATGACTCTCTACGACACTTAAGGAAATCATTGTCAACCCTACGATCTGGCAACAATGAGACTGCTGCTAACGTTTTAAACCGTCCACAGGCCACAATTATTCGCTCTCTCTGTTGCATTGTCGTTCAACTTATGAGATCAGTCAAATATGTTTGGTAAACAGAGGTGATAACAGTTGATGAGTTCAAATAAAGCTAATATCGCTTCATCCCCATTTTCGCTTCATTCATCCTCATTCACCTTTGTGCAGAAGTTCTTCCCTTCCCAACAAAAATCATGGTGGGACGACTGCCCCCTCTGTCCCCCCCTGGTTCCTACACACCTGGGTAGTGGGATGAAATGTCACTGTGAAGCTGCTGAATTTCTCTCTGTTTTTCTTATGCTGTAGGTCGGTGAAATTTCCAAAAAAACAAGTTAATTTATGTCCAAAATCAATGTTTCCTCCCTGGAAAGCCTTAATTCAACTTAATTGCTTTCTTACACTCCAGCTGATACTATATTATGCAGTAAACTGTGTTTTCGGGTTTTTTATTTTATTTTTTTACTATAAATAAACCATTACCACTCATCCGCTATTTCTATATGTCAGAACTATGTGCACCCAGTTCTGAGAGATTGTTGAAACACAATGCATAATAATTGTGGTTCATGATTTATGATATCACTTGGGATTATAATTATTTAAAAGTTATTTATTTATACTATTTTTCAAATGGGTTAATTCCTGCATTTTTATGCTGGTCATTTGTTTTGAATTCTACTGCATGATTTTTATCATATTTACAGCAGTATGCAACAGTAAGACAAATTATAATTTTTGTGATGTCTGTAAAAGGTCGCTGTTTAAATCTATTTTGTATTCATAGGTGTAATAAGGGATTGGGGTGCAATTTAAAATTTTAAAGAGTTTTAGAAAATCTTTTTTTTTTTTTATTGAATAATTTTTATTGATTTATTTAATATCACCAACAATTGAAGTGAGTTTACTTTCCGCTTGTATTGAAGTATGACAGTTTTTCTTTTAACACACACTGTATTATTAATGTCTGTTTTGAAAGCTGAGACCTCTGAGTATTGTTTATTTGTTTATTGTAAAAAGAGAAATAGGGAGAGGCTGCACTAAAGAATCTGCTGCTAATCACGGTTCCCAGAGGGCCTACACCTCTAAAAATTGGAATAAAAGGAAACATGATAAGCGCTGATTGGACCTGTGATATACTTGAATAATGTCTCCAGTAAGTTTGTATATAGTAAAGGCGGTGAGGGGGTCCATAGTAATCTCCAAAGATGAGCACCTAATACATATGCTCAGCCGACAGAGAGGGAAAATAAAACAATTTATTACCACATAAAACTATATAAAAACATCGGACAGATAAAACATGTAAAAACAGGTAGATGGGAGCTGCCTCTGTACCGTGGATGGAATAGCCGCAGCCGCCAGGAGGCTGTGAGGAGCTCCATTGGCAGCACAATGTAAAAGTCCTGGGGAGCGGAAACACGGATACCAGAGTGCAGACCCAAACACATGGACTACCAGCGAGGCGTATCGGGCAGGCGTGCACTTTCTCAAGCTGTATACAGCGTTTCAGGCAGACGTGCCCTTTCTCAAGCTGTATACAGTTTGAGAAAGGGCCCACATGCCCGAAACGCGTCGCTGGTAGTCCATGTGTTTGGGTCTGCACTCTGGTATCCGTGTTCCCGCTCCCCAGGACTTTTACATCGTGCTGCCAACGGAGCTCCTCACAGCCTCCTGACGGCTGCGGCTATTCCATCCATGGTATGGAGGCAGCTCCCATCTACCTGTGTTTACATGTTTTATCTGTCCGATGTTTTTATATAGTTTTATGTGGTAATAAATTGTTTTATTTTCCCTCTCTGTCGGCTGAGAATATGTATTAGGTCCTCATCTTTAGAGATTACTACGGACCCCCTCACCGCCTTTACTATATACAAACTTACTGGGTACATTATTTAAGTATATCACAGGTCCAATCAGTGCTTATCAGGTTTCCTTTTATTCCATTTATTTGTTCATTGTGTCTACATATGGTAAATTTGTGTGATAGACATCAGTACTCGAAGTGGAAATTTAGAAGTGGGGGTATGGAAATTTCAACACCTGATGTGTCTTGAGTTTGGCAAAGTAAACAGGTCAACAATGAGTAGAGCAGCAGAGAGTTAATTTAACATTTAACAGGAAGCAAATTAAACTCCCTGTGTGAGTAGGTGGGCTTGCTGGTGCCACTTACCTCTTCTATAGTGATAGGTCTCCCCACCCCTTGTGGCTTTAGCTCTGCCTTCTTTTCTCCTGGTTTTCAAGCAGGACAGTCACACGCTGCAAGAGATAAGTGCATTTTGGCCTTAATTCTCTGTAATATTCAATTATTTCCCCTGTCATACTGTCAACTCATTCTTCATATTCTCCATTCTTGTACACTTTCCCCATCTCTCCACTCTATTCCACTTACCTTTTCTGCTGCTCTTGGCCTTAACCCCCCCCATACAAGTCCTACTCCTTCTCCTACAAATCACACTGCCTTTTTAATTTTACCTTTATAGTCTATAAATTAAATTGAGATCCTGCCTTAATAATGCTCCATCCATGGAGATCTGCGCCTCTACCCACCCACCTGCGTGCCTCCCCTGACTTTATACCAGACACCCCCTGCATCGGAAGTTCCCAGCATCAAATCGCGCAGAGCGGCAGCGGTGCCCAACCCCCGCAGCATTTGCACTCTGCCCAGCCATCCACCCGTCAGGGGCAGAGCACCTGCATCGCCTTCTGCCATGAGACGAGTGTCTCGGCGGTGGCAGCATGGGTGCGCACAAGTGGTGCTTGCCCGATCTTCCGGCTCAGTGAGACAGAGCTCCGGTGCAGCCTCCGTAGGCAGTGAGGCTGTGTCGGTGGAGCCCCATCTATCTGCCGACGGGCAATCAGTGCCGGGCAGCCTATTTTCTACCTTCAGGTGGACCCTGTCCCCTATGGACATGAGGGGACCGCAAGAAGCACAGAGGCGGCCCGATTTTAATGTCCCAGTGGGACAGCATAGAGCGACAATGCTACAGTCAGTGTTGCCAACTCTGAAACAT
>WWET01004101.1:63755-82140 GCA_011038615.1 Limnodynastes dumerilii
ATCTATCTATCTATCTATCTATCTATCTATCTATCTATCTCATATCTATCTATCTATCTATCTATCTATCTATCTATCTATCTATCTATCTATCTATCTATCTATCTATCTATCTAGATTCTTCTGTTAACGTAGCTTGCGCAATTCTTGTCCTGTCAGCGCCTGTTCCTCCCAGTCGGGAAAATGTCATCTAAGATGAGGGCGTCTTTAAAGCTTCTCCCCGTGTAATTGCTATCCAGCAATGTTCTTTCAGCCCTTGCACACAGTATTATTATGTCCCTGTTCCCCTGTGCTGTCTGCATAATAAAACTATTACTGGTTTTATAACTTAAAGAACTGATAAAAACACAGGAAAGCACATTATATCGTGCATGTTATTTACTCTGCTATAATCGTGGTGAGAAGCAGCTATATTTCCCCCAGAGCTCATGCAGGAACGTATGCAGACTACTGGATGTATAACACATACGTCCGGAGGTTAGCGTTTTTTACCACTGCGCATGCGTAGTACATTTTTTACGTTATCTACGTATCTTTTCCTTACGTAGATTGCGTATATGCAGTCTTAAAGACCACATATATACGCAATCTTCGTAAGGAAAAGATAAATAGATACATAAAAAATTCACTACGTATAATAACGTTACGAAACGTACGACGACCCATACGGCATAGTAAGATGGTTGTGCGCATGTGCACAACTCCTAGTCAGGGTAATTACGTGCAAACAGTACGTAATTTCCCCTTCAGACGTAACCAAGGATCGGGGCCCGGGATTGTAGTCACATCCGAGGGTGCGGGCGTTCCTTCTCTCTGTGCACCCATTCAGACATAAGACAGAGGGGCGGGGCTGAGGTGACAAGTGGGCGTTCCCTTTTACTCAGGTGACAGTATAGACGTTCCCTCTCTCTGTGTACCCATCCAGACATAAGATAGAGGGCCGGGGCGGAGGTGACAAGTGGGCGTTCCCTCTTAGTCAGGTGACAGTATAGGTGTTCCCTCTCTCTGTGTACCCATCCAGACATAAGACAGAGGGGCGGGGCTGAGGTTACATGTGGGCGTTCCCTCTTACTCAGGTTACAGTATAGGCGTTCCCTCTCTCTTTCTTTGTACCCATCCAGACATAAGACAGAGGGGCGGGCTGAGGTGACAATATAGGCGTTCCCTCTTAGTCAGGTGACAGTATAGGTGTTCCCTCTCTCTGTGTACCCATCCAGACATAATATAGAGGGGCAGGGCTGAGGTAACAAGTGGGTGTTTCCTCTTAGGTGACAGTAGAGGCGTTCCCTCTCTCTGTGTACCCATCCAGACATAAGACAGAGAGGTGGAGCTGAGGTTACAGGTGGGCGTTCCCTCTTACTCAGGTGACAGAATGGGCGTTCTCTCTTTCTTTGTACCCATCCAGACATAAAACAGAGGGGCGGGGCTGAGGTGACAGTGTAGGCGTTCCCTCTTAGTCAGGTGACAGTATAGGTGTTCCCTCTTGGTCATGTGACAGTATAGACATTCTGTTTACTGATCTCAATATTTTAGTAAATTTCTCTGCATTTTGCATGGAAAACCTGGTGGTTGTTGGTCTGTCTGTATGATTGAGCGCACTCATGTCTGGGGGGTACACACATGTGTAGCAGGTAACTCTCAATCTTTCACTATCCCTAAAAAATGGATTTGGATTAAACTTCCAAAATAATTGGCGCGTTCCCCATGTTACAGATTCTATTACATATCTCCGCTGGCTTCATTGCTATTTCTTCCGGTTCCCATCGTGCTGTAACCTTCAGAATGTCCCATCAAGCTCACCATCTGAACGCCCATCCACTTAGAGGATAACTCAGGCTATCCTAAATCTTACATTCGTCTGAGGGTCAAATAGGGTCTAGTGTCATTGGGCCAGATCTTAAGCTAAGCACGCTAGCGAATTGACGCTAACCGAAGACGTAAAATCATTAACGTAACCGAAGACGTAAAACCGCTAACCGTTTCGTATTTACTGCGCATGTGCGTAATAGAGGTTATGCCACGTCACGCAGAACGTACGTGCCATCAGCGTAACTACGACCGAAGGGGCGGGGCATCAATACGACCCCCGTAATGACGCTTTGGAGGTGGAGGGAGGCATTTAAATTGGACAGTATGGGCTGGGATTGGCCGTCACGTGCGTAAATCCATTACGTACGTCAGTACTTACGCTAGGTAGAGTTTGGGCAGCGTAAAACGGCCAAAGTACGTACGAGCGAGGAGAGTGCCTAGAAATTACGCTAGCGTAAATACGCCACGCGATCTAATGTAACAAGCCCGTAGGTCTGGATCTGCCCCATTATGAGCCGTGTGGTTCTTATCTGCCGTCACTTTCTCTGTTTTTATGTAATATATTCGCAGAAACACCGGACCGGAGTCACAGATACGTGGACCATAAGTGCGCACGGATTCGCAAACATACGCAACTACGAGGCAAGGCCACTCACCTGAAACGCCGGTCGTTCCTACGGTTTTCAGCTGACATCTGCGTCCATACGGCTTAACCTTAACTCTCCGTGCATATTTTTGCGCTTAAGACGGTTACGTCGGTGCGCACATTGTTAACTGCGCCCTTCAAGGCCCATTTAAAAGTCTCCCCCACACCTATTCTTCTTACTTATCTCACGGAGGACAGAGTTTAAGTACGTGTCCGATGGATTGCCGTGCGGAACAGCTGGAATACAACATGTGACTTTGTGTTCTGGGCGTGCGCTGTTGATCGCCACCGAAAAATACGCACCAAGAGGCTGATCCAGACCTACGGCCACAAGCGATCATACGCCGTTCGGGAGCGTAAAACTGGGCTAAAAACGCACTGCGCATGTGCAGTATGACAACTTCCGGTCGTCCGAAGGACATGAGCGTACAGCGAGCGTATTTTCAGCGTATTTTTCGCCCAAGGGGCGTGCGTTTTGTACGACGATAGTCTGGACGCTCGAGTTACTACACAGAGGCGGGGATAGCCATTTAAATTGTACAGTATGGGCGTGCTAAGCCCCGTACGACCAGCGTATCGATGCGAAAATTCGCACGGGCGCATGAAAAACTTAGGGTAGGGTTCAGCCGCCGTAAGTAGGTACAATCAATGGGAGTGTCATGGGCGTGAAAGTTTATACGCCCGGGCGATCATACGCTACGCTTGCGGGCGTAGGTCTGGACCAGGCCCCAAGATTCAACACTTTCTTAAGCGTAAATCAGGGCCATGGTATGCAGGTTACTGACCTGTTCAGGCTGTTTTCGCAGTTCCGTTTTCACGTTTTTAGGTACATTTTAACTGCGCATGAGTAGTAACTTTATTTACGTAAGTAACGTAAAATATACTCACGTAAGACATGTGAATCGCACTTGGGGACATACGTACGGATGGGCGGGGTAGAAACATATACTTGAAAATTTACATGAAAGTGGGCGGGGGGAGGCATTTAAAGAAACTCTGGAGGGCGTGGCTATAAAAAAATTGCACACACGGAGACATATACGCATGTAAGTACATACGTAAAGAACAGAGTGGTCTATGGAGGTGTAAGTCTACGATTACACGGCGGAGAGGGGAGTGTCGTGGGTGTTGGTGGGTGTGGCCTTGCTGCGTGCGTATAATTGCGTGCTTTTAAAAAACGTATCTATGAATGCGTCTCTTTTTCTTTCCCTTTTTCCGTTTCAAGCGACCGCCGATTACTTCCCGATGATAGCGCACAACACACACACCGCATAATCCACGTAAATAACACAGGAACCCTCTTGAATTTCTCCGCTCGAGACCTCGGTCGTTAACACTGGCGTGTATTCAAATGAGCCCATTGACAGCCCTGGAAAACACTTAAACTAATGAAAGTCATAAAACACGTTTGCTTTATCAGATGGAATCTCTTATCGTCTATTACGCCGCCGCATTTTATTTATATTGCAAATTATTTTATTTGCGCTTGTGACTCATTCCGAATGCATTGCGATCGCGTCCCCCAGCTGAGAAAAAGTCGCCATATAGAGACACGGAGAAACGTTATAGGTTAACCCCTCACCCACTGGACAGAGTTTACGGGCTGTATTCAGAGAACCGTTTCCATCGAGGAACGCAATTATACGCCAGGTGCAGGCCACACCCCCTCTCACCCATAACACGCCCCTCTCTCGGCTATGCTGTCGGTGACTTACGCCTCCATAGACCACTTGTAACTTTCCCATTTTTATTTAAATTTTCACGTGTGTATTTTTACGTGGGGCATATCCGGACGTATGTACCCAAGTGCGATTCTTAAGTCCATTCGTGAGGCACTTACGCTCGTATAGTCTACGTAAAGTACGTAAAATAATTGACCACGCATGCGCAGTTGAAATGTACCTAAAAATACGCACGGAACTCGCAGTGAAAACGGTTCTCTGAATACGGCTCTACATCTCTCTGAAAAGAACGGTTTTACAATTTCTTCTTTACTCCGAACATAGTGAATGAAGTAACGGTCGAGTTGTTTTTTTACCGGGCCGGTATCTAGAACATTCCCAGCGATTTCATTAGACAAAAATAAATTGCAGAAAAAAGTGTTTTTTGTTTATAAAAACAGGTTTGTGTTGGTGTTTGTGAGGTGCGGTTGGACGATTGGATGGTGTTTAGTTCAAAAAGACCGTCGTGCTAAGGCTGAGTGCGCGCTGACGGCATTTTAGAAAGCATTTCGATATGTGACTCTTGGAGTTACGCAGAGTGATCCACAAAGAGTTAATGTTTGACCTAACCCACCACACACAAAAGCCTAACCCTAATCCTCCAGACCATGAAGCCTAGCCCTAATCTTCAATACCTGGCAGCCTAACCCTAATCCTTCATGTCTCACAGCCTAGCCCTAATCTGGCAGTATAACTCTAATCCACCATGTCCTGAAGCCTGACCCTTATACTCCATGCCTTGCAGCCTAACCCTTACCCTCCATGCCTCGGAGCCTAACCCTAACCTTTCATCCGCCGCAGCCTAACCTTATCCACACTCCCAATGCCTCTCGCTCTTGCAAATTTCCATTCCGCTGTCGCCTGTATCATGTTAGAAATGCGGCCGCTCGGACTGTGACCTCATCCCGTGCTTGTGAGGCTCGTGCAAGTTTAGCATGACCGAGATATCAGCGGCGAAACGCGTTGCTAGGCTGCGCTGACTTAAGACTTGTTACTGAGGACATGGGCCGTATTCACAGATCCGTTAGTTCTAGAGACGCAATTATACGCACGTACGTTGCAAGGCGGCAACCATGACACTTCCATCACACGGAAAGTTTTGCGGTGACTTAACTCTTATCTCTATGTGTGCATTTATGCGTGGATGTAGCTAACCGTGCCCTCACTGTGTCCTCAAATGGTCATGTAAATGCCCCCCCCACCCACTTTCACGTCACTTTGTCCATACGTGTTACAGTCACCAAGGGAGTCTCTCACCGGGGCGCAGAGCCTAAACCAGGGCCAGATGTTCACTAGAGCCCCTGATGGTGGGAATAGTCTGGGTTGCTGGCAACTGATAGGCTGCGGCCCCAAGGAAGATCTGCAGAAAAGGTGCCTGCACTGGAATCGACTCACACCCAGGAACCCTGCAGGAACCCTGGCTCACTAGACAATAGACCAGAGCAGAGCAGTACCAGAATAAATACAAATATTCAAGCAGGCAAAGATATAAGCAGGATCCCAGGCATACAGGGAAGCAGGCTGGAACCCACACACAGCACACGGAATAGGGCTACACAAAAGTGTAGGCAGAAATGCCCAGCGTCCACAGGCGTGGAAGAGATGACAGGAACACCTGAGTAACTGCAGGGTGTAAATAGCAAGAGACAGCAGGTGTATGAGGAGGCTAGAAGTGGGAGCTATAGACATGGTAATAGCCGATGGGCTGACCCACGCCACAGATACACACTGGAGATGGACACAGCGGAGGTGTAAACATCGGAGTAAACTCACGGGAAGAGGTACAATGGGAGATGTAACGCACCAAGTGTAACAACGGAGGAGGCCCGGAGACCGGACCTTGCATGCTGCCAGATGACAACTCAGCGGCACAATAAACAGAGGTAACAGAGCCGATGGAAAAGCTCCAGGCCAGGTACAGAGAGTGAGCGATGGAAAACTCACAGACACTCAGCAGAGGAGGATTGCTGCACCGGACAGACGATCACAGCTGCCAGCGCGAATAGCTAACTACTCGTGCCGCACATTGCGAGACACAGACAGGGCAGACACCGAGACAGAGGCAGGCGAGGAGAACACGGGGCAGAAACACAACACGATCCAAAGCAGGAGCATGAGGAGAGAACACAATCAGAACGCGGGAACATCAGATGCTAATGCCGACGACAAGGCTTCCCGGGCTCAGCCTATTAAAAGTACCACCCACCAATCAGCTGCAACCTCAGGCAGGAGAAACTTCATTAACCGACAGCTGAGGGAAACCAGACACATTAATCCTGACAGGGAACTTCACACCCTGCGAGGATTCCTGCTGCAGCGTGTAACCGTACGCATTTCAACCTCCTCAAGCGCCATTCACAAGAGCGAATGGACTTCCGCGCGTAAATTCAACATAAGTAGTAGCGTATAAATAAAGTTACAACGCATGCGCAGTTACTCCGATCCTAAAAATACGCTCGGAACTCAGCGCAAAAGCGGATCTGTGAATACGGCCCTTGGATTCTTATGGGTGGGAATAATTATATTTCCAGTGCATTCCGTGCTGCGTCACATTGCAGCCTGAACGTGAGCCCTGGACGCATCCATAGAGAGAGAGGAACTGGGCTAAGTGACTGAATTGTTTATAGCCGACAAAAGATAATGAGAAACAAGTCTGAACAATGGCCGCTCATGTCTGCGTGCGGATGATAGTACGTGCCTAATGCACATCCGTGCGTAAATTAAACGTAAATAGCGTAAATAAAGTTATAATGCATGCGCAGTTACTCCGATCCTAAAAATACGCTCGGAAATCTGCGCAAAAGCGGATCTGTGAATACGGCCCTTGGATTCTTATGGGTCGGAATAATTATATTTCCAGTGCATTCCGTGCAGCCTGAACGTGAGTCCTGGACGCATCCATAGAGAGAGGAACTGGGCTAAGTGACTGAATTGTTTATAGCCGACAAAAGATAATGAGAAACAAGTCTGAACAATGGCCGCTCATGTCTGCGTGCGGATGATCCAGCTCTCGGATAGACGCCCTCCGCGTTTGCTTCAATCAAGGGCCATTGTTTTATTCCCAGCCATCATTTCCCTTTTACAGCAACCGAAGAGAGATATTTTTTTTCTTTTGTTGCCACAGGCGGTTATTTCTACGGAAATTGTTCCGTAATGATTGCGCCCGTCGACAGCCGCGGACGGTTGCTGGATTGCTGTTGGACGCTTTGCTTAAAGTTTTTTGTGGTCGTGACTTTTTTGCAAAGTCCGCAATTTTTACGCACGCACGTAGCAAGCCAACACCCACCAACACTCTCTTACGCCTCCATAGAGCGCCTCTAACATTACCTGTGTACTTACGTGCGTATATATGTATGCCGTACCGCGCCCTCAAAGACTCATTTATATGCCTCCCCCCACCCTCTTTCACGTAACTTTTCAGGTACGTATTTCAACCCCGCCCCTCCGAACGTATGTCCCCAAGTGCGATTCGCATGCGCAGTTAAAACGTACCTAAAAATCCAACGCAACTCCACGTGAAAACGGATCTGTGAATACGGGTCCCTTAAGGCCTATTCCAGACTGAATTGCGAAAGTACTCTGGGATTGGAAATTCTTACCGGCAAAACAAGGGTCTTTTAAGCGTTGCGAGTCCCCCGCTGCGAAAGCCTCGCATTGCGAATTAGCGACAGCCGAAAGCTGTTTTTCAGCTGTCCCTATTTTGAATGCGAGCCCTGTCAGAATTTTTTCTTGTTACGAATGGTTGAGTACGCCTGATCCTGAACTACGCCGATGCGCTGCGCTTACTAAAGCACAGCGTATCGACGTTCACTTTCCCTGACACTCCCCCTGTGCGGGCATATGGCCCCTTCCTTACACCGGCTGAAGGCTACCCTGCCCGGCGCCGGCAACATCTGCCCGGCACATACGCAGATCTGCTGAAAAGCCGCTCTTACGCTTACGCCCGCCGTCCTAGCGACGGTGGGCGTACTTCAGGATCAGGCCCTTAGGGAATAGGCAACGTGTTGGGAGACTTAGGGTTAGGCTTCGGGAGGGACTTAGGGTTACGTTTAGGGGGGACGACTTAGGCTTTGGGTTAGGGACCGGGTTGGGGAGACTCACCTTTCAGAGCACCGTGTTCGGTGTTCCGGGGATCGATTGCTATGCCTCATTGAGGCATAATCAATTGATATCTCAGCCAGTTTGGAACTGGGAGCGAATGGCCCTTTCGAAATAAGGCCATTCCCTACGGGGTATCTCACTGCTTTTAAGAGCTATCTAGATGGGTTGGGGGCTCATTCACAGTGAATTGCTTATATCGGGGGGGAAATTGCACAGCAAAAATACATAAACATACTCTACGGGACTGATTTACCCTTAAGAAGGAAATAAGTGTGCGCGGATTTGCAAAACAACGCAAGTGCGCTCCCGTGACTCCTCCCTCGTTCTTATGGATCTTTGCCACCATAGGACTACCTTAGCTCTCCGTGCGTATGTTTGTGCGGAGTTGTGCTTAAGTAAGAAGGGAGTAGCCTAACCCCGCCCACTTTACTTAACTCCCTTCTTACGGACTGCTGACACGCCCCTTTTTATGGATGTCACTAGCTACGGAGACAAACTTATGGGATTCTTTGCGCAACATCTGGCTTGCGTGTACGCAAATCACAAACAAACGCCAAGATATTTAGGAACGTTGTGTATCTGTTGTGACTCTTAGGACCTGATTCAGACCCTCACATGCTGTCCATACATGCAGGGGTTTTAAATTCCGCACGGAAGAAAGGAGTGAACTCCCCCTGTCCCCCACCCCCTCTCCTGCGGAGATTATGTGATTTACGGCCGTTAGACCACTGATCCGCTTTTAATTCAATAATCCCTTCTCTACTGTACAATTGAAATGCTTTCCCGCACCCCATAGTTTTCATTGCATATTACAAGGAGGTTAAGATTTGATTAAATTAGACAGTATTCCACAACCCAGAGATACCTCTCTGAGTGCAAACTTAACATAGACTCCTATTAGCTATTACACGCTGCCCTCAAAAGCTTAGAATGTGTGTACACTGGTCAAAACATACCCATCCAGACATAAGAAGAGGGGCGGGGCTCAAGTGACAAGTGGGCGTTCCCTCTTAGTCAGGTGACAGTATAGGCGTTCCCTCTCTCTCTATACCCATCCAGTCCTCTGTAATTCTAGGAATTTACCTGCTCTTGAGGTGGACATAGAAGGGGGATTCCTAGTTGTCGGATTGATTTTTAGTCTTCCATCTAAAAAAAAAAAAAGTAGTGAAAATTGATCCTGGTTCATTTTGATTTTCCCCTGATAAGGGATTTGGGGATGGTCAGCACAGATGCATTTTAATGCACAGTATGAACTCTTTCTGTTCAGCATAATCTCTGCAAAGTGTCTGAACGTCACAGCCGTGGAACCAGAGATTGTAGCTGAGAGCTTTCCTTGTTAAAGTCAATATGATTTAATTGAAATGTTATTTTATGTCCAGGGGCCTCAATTGAAGTCTTTGAGATGATAGTTCTTGGAGCAGTGGCTCTGATGGTCAGTCCGTCAGGCTCTTTCTTCCAGCAAAGCATTTATTATGGCTCTTGAAAATGACCTGGCACTCAGGGGGATAGGAGATCGTTTCTGTAGAGTGACCTCCAATGATCACGTGACTTGGAGGGCGTGCGGAATAAAGCGTCGCACTCAGCAGGTGACATGCAGTGTAAGGTGAGTTATTAGGTGATGTGCAGGACTTTCTAATGCTCTTTCTTCGTTTCCACCTAGTATCTTACAAATATCTTTTTATATCCAGTGCGGCTCTTTCCTAGTCTGTTCCTGACTATGTTGCTTTAGTCTTTAGCAGTGGTAGCGGTGATCATAGGTGGTGGACGTCAATGGCCATTCTATACTACCTACAACATCATATTCCCCTGTATTCTATACCACCTACAACGTCAATCTCACCTGTGCTCTATACTACCTACAACATCATTCTCACCTGTGCTCTATACTACCTACAACATCATTCACACCTGTGTTCCATACTACCTACAACATCATTCACACCTGTGTTCTATACTACCTACAACGTCAATCTCACCTGTGCTCTATACTATCTACAACATCATTCACACCTATGTTCTATACTACCTACAACGTCATTCTCACCTGTGTTCTATACTACCTGCAACATCATTCTCACCTGTGCTCTATACTACCTACAACATCATTCACACCTGTGCTCTATACTATCTACAACATCATTCTCACCTGTGCTCTATACTACCTACAACATCATTCACACCTGTGTTCCATACTACCTACAACATCATTCACACCTGTGTTCTATACTACCTACAACGTCAATCTCACCTGTGCTCTATACTATCTACAACATCATTCTCACCTGTGCTCTATACTACCTACAACATCATTCACACCTGTGTTCCATACTACCTACAACATCATTCACACCTGTGTTCCATACTACCTACAACATCATTCACACCTGTGTTCCATACTACCTACAACATCATTCACACCTGTGTTCCATACTACCTACAACATCATTCACACCTGTGTTCCATACTACCTACAACATCATTCACACCTGTGTTCTATACTACCTACAACGTCAATCTCACCTGTGCTCTATACTATCTACAACATCATTCTCACCTGTGCTCTATACTACCTACAACATCATTCTCACCTGTGTTCTATACTATCTACAACATCATTCTCACCTGTGCTCTATACTACCTACAACGTCATTCTTACCTGTGTTCTATACTATCTACAACATCATTCACACCTGTGATCTATACTATCTACAACATCATATTCCCCTATATTCTATACTACCTACAACGTCATTCTCACCTGTGCTCTATACTATCTACAACATCATTCTCACCTGTGCTCTATACTGCCTACAAATCATTCTCACCTGTGCTCTATACTGCCTACAAATCATTCTCACCTGTGCTCTATACTGCCTACAAATCATTCTCACCTGTGCTCTATACTGCCTACAAATCATTCTCACCTGTGCTCTATACTGCCTACAAATCATTCTCACCTGTGCTCTATACTACCTACAAATCATTCTCACCTGTGCTCTATACTACCTACAAATCATTCTCACCTGTGCTCTATACTACCTACAAATCATTCTCACCTGTGCTCTATACTACCTACAAATCATTCTCACCTGTGCTCTATACTACCTACAAATCATTCTCACCTGTGCTCTATACTACCTACAAATCATTCTCACCTGTGCTCTATACTACCTACAAATCATTCTCACCTGTGCTCTATACTACCTACAAATCATTCTCACCTGTGCTCTATACTACCTACAAATCATTCTCACCTGTGCTCTATACTACCTACAAATCATTCTCACCTGTGCTCTATACTACCTACAAATCATTCTCACCTGTGCTCTATACTACCTACAAATCATTCTCACCTGTGCTCTATACTACCTACAAATCATTCTCACCTGTGCTCTATACTACCTACAAATCATTCTCACCTGTGCTCTATACTACCTACAAATCATTCTCACCTGTGCTCTATACTACCTACAAATCATTCTCACCTGTGCTCTATACTACCTACAAATCATTCTCACCTGTGCTCTATACTACCTACAAATCATTCTCACCTGTGCTCTATACTACCTACAAATCATTCTCACCTGTGCTCTATACTACCTACAAATCATTCTCACCTGTATTCTATACTACCTGCAACATCACTCTCACCTGTTTTCTATACTACCTGCAACATCATATTCCCCTGTATTCTATACTACCTACAACATCATATTCCCCTGTATTCTATACTACCTACAACGTCATTCTCACATATGTTCTATACTATCTACAACATCATTCACACCTGTGTTCCATACTACCTACAATGTCATTCTCACCTATGTTTTATCTATCTATCTATCTATCTATCTATCTATCTATCTATCTATCTATCTATCTATCTATCTATAACATCATTCACACCTGTGTTCTATAATATCTACAACATCATTCTCACCTGTCTTCTATACTACCTACAACGTCATTCTTACATGTGTTCTATACTACCTACAACGTAATTCTCACCTATGTTCTATACTACCTATAACATCATTCACACCTGTGTTCTATAATATCTACAAATCATTCTCACCTGTGTTCTATACTACCTGCAACATCACTCTCACCTGTGTTCTATATGACCTACAACATCATTCTCACCTGTGTTTTATACTACCTACAATGTCATTCTTACCTGTGTTCAATAATATCTACAACTTCCTTCTCACCTGCCTTCTATACTACCTACAATGTCATTCTTGCCTTTGTTCCATACTACCTACAACGTAATTCTCAACTATGTTCTATACTACCTACATAATTATTCACACCTGTGTTCTATACAATCTACAACATCATTCTCACCTGTGTTCTAAACTACCTACAATGTCATTCTCACCTGTCTTCTATACTACCTACAATGCAATTATTACCTGTATTCTATACTACCTGCAACATCATTCCCATCTGTGTTTTATACTATCTACATCCTCATTCTCACCTGTATTCTATACCACCTACAGCGTCATTCTCAACTGCGTTCTATACTAACTACAATGTCATTCTTACCTAAATTATTTTATGCCTACATTATTCTCATCTGTGTTTTATACTACCTACAAAATTATTCTCACCTGTATTCTATACTACCTACATTGTAATTCTCACCTATGTTCTATACTACCTACAACATAATTCACACCTGTGTTCCATACTACCTACAACATCATTCTCACCTGTCTTCTATACTACCTACAACGTCATTCTCAACTGTGTTCTATAATACCTACAAATCATTCTCACCTCTATTCTATACTACCTGTAACATCACTCTCACCTGTGTTCTATAATACTTACAAAATCATTCTCACCTGTATTCTTTACTACCTTCAAAGTCATTCTCACCTATGTTCTATATGACCTACAACATCATTCTCACCTGTGTTTTATACTACCTATAATGGTATTCTTACCTGTGTTCCATACTATCTACAACATCCTTCTCACCTGTCTTCTATACTACCTACAACATCATTCACACCTGTGTTATATACTATCTACAACATAATTCTTACATCTGTTCTATAATACCTACAGTGTAATTCTCACCTGTGTTCTATACTACCTACAACGTCATTCTTACCTGTGTTCGATACTACCTACAACATCATTCTCACCTGTGTTCTATACTACCTACAACGTCATTCTCAAATATATTCTATACTACCTACATAATTATTCACACCTGTGTTCTATACAATCTACAACATCATTCTCACCTGTGTTCTATACTACCTACAATGTAATTCTCACCTGTCTTCTATACTACCTACAATGTAATTCTTACCTGTGTTCCATAATACCTGCAACATCATCCTCACCTGTGTTCTATACTACCTACAATGTCATTCTCACCTGTATTCTATACCACCTACAGCATCATTCTCACCTGTGTGCTATAATACCTACGGCGTCATTCTAAACTGCGTTCTATACTACCTAGAATGTCATTCTTACCTAAATTCTTTTATGCCTACATTATTCTTATCTGTGTTTTATACTACCTACAACATCATTCTCACCTGTGTTCTATACTACCTACATTGTAATTCTCACCTGTGTTCTATAATGCTTAAAACATCATTCTCACCTTTGTTCTCTATCACCTACAACATCATTCTCACCTGTGTTCTATACTACCTGCAACATCATTCCCACCTATGTTCTATACTGCCTACAAATCATTTTCATCTGTATTCTATACTATCTACAACATCATTCTCACCTGTGTTCTATACTACCTGCAACATCATTCTCACCTCTGTTCTATACTACCTGCAACATCATTCTCACCTATGTTCTATACTACATACAAATCATTCTCACCTGTGTTCTATACCACCTACAACATCATTCTTACTTGGGTTCCATAATGCCTACGTCACTCACAGCTGTGTTCCAGTATGCCTACAAAATCATTCTCACCTTTGTTCTTTACTACCTTTAACGTCATTCTCACCTGAGTTCTATATGACCTACAACATCATTCACAACTGTGTTCTATACTACATACTACATCATTCTCACCTATGTTATATACTACCTACAACATAATTCCCACCTTTGTTCTATACTACTTATAACGCCATTCCCACCTTTGTTCTATACTACTTATAACGCCATTCTCACCTGTGTTCTATACCTACAGCGTAATTCTCACCTGTGTTCTGTACTACCTACAAATCATTCTCACCTGTGTTCTATACTACCTACAACATCATTCTCACCTGTGTTCTGTACTACCTACAAATCATTCTCACCTGTGTACTATACTACTTACAATGGCCCGGATCCAGAACTACGGCCGTCTTCCACAGACACTCGTAATTTGCTGAAAGAAAGCCACTGCACATGCGTAGTAGCTATTGTACGTAATCAACATATCGTTTCAATACGTAGATTGTGTATATGCGGTCTCAGACGGCCGTAGTTCTGTATCCGGGCCAATATCATTCTCCCCTGTGTTCTATACTTCCTACAAGGTCATTCTCACCTGTGTTCTATACTACCTACAAATCATTCTCACCTATGTTCTATACTACCTACAAATCATTCTCACCTACTGTATGTTATATAAAACCTACAATGTCATTCTAACCTGTGTTCTATAATACATACAACATCATTATCACCTGTGTTCTATACTATCTACAACATCATTCTCACCTGTATTCTATACTACCTACAAATCATTCTCACCTGTGTTCTATAATACCTACAACATCATTCTCACCTGTATTCTTTACTACCTTCAAAGTCATTCTCACCTATGTTCTATATGACCTACAACATCATTCTCACCTGTGTTCTATACTATCTACAACATCATTCTCACCTGTGTTTTATACTACCTACAATGTCATTTTTAGCTGTGTTCCATACTACCTAAAACATCATTCTCACCTTTGTTCTATACTACCTACAAATCATTCTCACTTGTGTTCTATACTACCTGCAACATCATTCTCACCTATGTTCTATACTACATACAAATCATTCTCACCTGTGTTCTATACTACCTGCAACATCATTTTCACCTATGTTCTATACTAAACTATACTATACTAAACTGTGTTCTATACTACCTGTCATTCTTACCTAAATTCTACATTATTCTCATCTGTGTTTTATACTAGCTACAAAATTATTCTCACCTGTATTCTATAATACCTACAACATCATTCTCACCTGTGTTCTATACTACCTACAACATCATTCTCACCTGTACTCTATACTACCTACAACATCATTCTCACCTGTGTTCTATACTACCTACAACGTCATTCTCACCTATGTTCTATACTACCTACAACATCATTCTCACCTGTGCTCTATACTATCTACAACATCATTCTCACCTGTGCTCTATACTATCTACAACATCATTCTCACCTGTCCTCTATACTACCTGCAACATCATTCTCACCTGTGCTCTATACTATCTACAACATCATTCTCACCTGTGTTCTATACTACCTACAACATCATTCTCACCTGTGTTCTATACTACCTGCAACATCATCCTCAACTGTCTATACTACCTACAACATCATATTCCCCTGTATTCTATACTATCTACAACATCATTCTCACCTTTGCTCTATACTATCTACAACATCATACTCACCTGTGTTCTATACTACCTACAACATCATTCTCACCTGTGCTCTATACTGCCTACAAATCATTCTCACCTGTGCTCTATACTGCCTACAACATTCTCACCTGTGCTCTATACTACCTGCAACATCATTCTCACCTGAGCTCTATACTACCTACAACATCATTCTCACCTGAGCTCTATACTACCTGCAACATCATTCTCACCTGAGTTCTATAATACCTACAACATCATTCCCACCTGAGCTCTATACTACCTGCAACATCATTCTCACCTATGTTCTATACTACATACAAATCATTCTCACCTGTGTTCTATACTACCTAAAATCATTCTCACCTGAGTTCTATAATACCTACAAATCATTCTCACCTGTGTTCTATACTATCTACAACATCATTCACACCTGTGATCTATACTACCTACAACATCATTCTTACATGTGCTAGCGTACTTAGCTTAGGATCTAGCCCAATGTCACCAACTCCCGAATTAATGTTCCAATACCTGGGGACATCGTGACATTGGAGACTAATCATTTTTCCTTCCACCCTGCACTTCTCTTAGTAGTATCGGCAAATTGATGAGCATTTAGCAGTTATCGTTCAAGTCCACGCACTCCCCACCAATCAGTGAATGTGGTCAGAAATCGTCACAATGGATCATCGGATGATTGGATTGCGTATTTACAAATTCTCAACTGAGATCAGCATCTTATTACACACGTTTAAATGTTCCCTAAGCACTGTTAAAATCAAATTCACTCAGGTAGTCACTCAGGTAAGAGAATCATCGGCTCTGAGTTACAACATAACCCGAATGAAAAGACTTCCACTCGGATGCATATGAGCTGCAGAGTATTCGCTGTCTGTAGATTCCCACACAAAGCATTTCTGCTTTTCATTCCTGTGGTTATGCTGAATCAGTATCCAACGCCGAGTTCTGATAGTGAGCTGGAGATTAATGTCCCCTCTGAGCTCTGAGCCGTCTTTTGTAGTGTAGTTTCAGAGGGATTTTTTTGTCGATCCCCCACGGGTGACTGTCTTACTCTTCACACTCGGAATGGGGGGAAATGAAATTTCATTGCTGAAAGCCCTTTTCTGTCACACATTGAGGAAATAGCATTTATTATATTATATTATATTATATACAAGGTTATTAGATTTTATTGTTGCTATGATTTACAAAGCGCATTCACAAAATGTGTAAACAGAAATGGTCGCCTGATAGCGTAATGTTCTTTTGCGTGCGCACGCGTGTAAAAGCGTGCGCTTTTCAGTCTAGAACACAACGCACAGTTTCGACCACCTGCACGGCAAGGGGCTTGACAAGGGAGGGAATGGGCGGAGTAACGTGTCCCATTTAAAGTAAGGACGTTCTCCCACAACCTGAACTTTAGAAGTCGAATGTTGAACACAGAAATCGCACAAAGCATAACCACCATTTCCGCTATACATGGCATTACAGTAACCAGCAGTTTAGATCGATGGGGAACAATAACGGATCCGTGAAAGTAGCTGTATTGTGATTGGCTGCTTAATGTATGGACACAGCCTCAGGATCCAGAGGTTGCGTACAGTTGTGCGCACACCCGGATCTCGTAGACGCCTCCCATTATTTGCTCTTAGATGCACGGCGCGCCAAATGCGTTTATTTTTGAATGTAGGTCAAGATCATGGACCGTAATCATAGATAGATACACACGTACGTACCTTAACATGCGCCCATAACCACACACGTAGAGATAAGGGTGCACTATGGTGGCGTAAGTCTTGGGTGTTACCTTGCTACGTGTGTCTGTATAATTGAGTACCTTTAACAAACGGATCTGTGAATACAGCCCCAAGCCGCTAAATGAGCATTCCTTCCATGTCTCGAAGACGAGGCCAAGTCTAAACCTTATTAATTCAATTGAATCGTTTTCCGTCATAAGTTGGGAAATACATTTTCTGTGCCTAGCTCCAAGGAGGAGATGTAACGTCTCTCCCGTCCAAGCTGATGTCTCCAGGAGCCGTGCTGCGGATTATATTTAGATTCCTGGCTTGGCGGGTGGTACAGACTTTCTTGTACGTTTGAATGACCTACTTAGCTGTTATAAATACTGAGCGGTCCAGACCGAGAGCTCTGCAGAATATTTACAGGAAACGGATAACAAGACATCACTTTTTTTTCGTTGATAAAGATCACGAACTAAGGGCCTGATCCAGAGTTCAGAGTTTTCAGCCGATCTGCGCATGCGCCGGGCAGATGTTGCCTGGCGTCGCTACGGCAACACCCGATCGTGGATCAGGCGTCCGTAACGTTCAGGTTTGTGTAGGTGGGCGGGGGGAGCTAGTTTAATGAGAGTATGTGAGCGGATGGCCCCTTCCTTACGCCGGGCGAAGCTAGGGTAGCCTTCACCCGGCGTAAGGAAGGGGCTATACGCCCGCACAGGGGGAGTGCCAG
>WWET01004101.1:94323-107755 GCA_011038615.1 Limnodynastes dumerilii
TCAGGTGACAGTATGGACGTTCTCTCTCGCTGTGTACCCATCCAGACATATGACAGAGGGGCGGGACAGAGGTGACAAGTGGGCGTTCCCTCTGAGGTGACAGTATGTGGGTGTTCCCTCTCTCTGTGTACCCATCCAGACATAAGACAGATGGGCGGGGCTGAGGTGACAAGTGGGCGTTCCCTCTTACTCAGTACATCTCCATGCACTTGAGTTCTTCTATGCTTGTTGAATCTTTGAGCATTGGGGATAAAGGTGAACGTTAGAGAAGATCCAAATAAATGATTGTCATTTTACGCTCATTTGAATACACGTCACCACCTCTTGGGCATTCAAATTTGCTTCTATGCAAAAACGAAATCTAACATCTCTATATTTTAAGAGTTTTTTCACAGAATAAAAGTTAATGAAGTCTAATTAAATATATAGATATATATTGGGGTTGGAGGAACTCTGTAAAGAAATCCCCCCCGCACACCGGTAAACCCCTTTCTGGATTCAGCATCTTATTAACGAAGATTCTTTCTTTCCTTCTAAAGAGTTTTTCTTTTTTTTATCTCTTCAACTTTTTTCCGCCTGTCTTGAACTGAATTCGTTTGCAGCAAATCTCATTTTTTCGTAACGATATGAAGATTAAATGCGCATAGGACACAGATTGGTGCTAATGAATATCAAGGTTAATTGTGAAGAACGGTTAGCGGTTTTAGGTATAAATCATTCACTAATGATGTGACCTGATTGCAGTTATTGTTGACGATCTTACCTAACGAGGTTCTTTTATTGCTTCCTCAGCACCTTTCCAGCAGACGAGTTTCTTAAAATATTCCGAAAAAAACTGAACGGACTCCAAAGAACTTCCAAAAAGTTTCTCTGTGTTTTGATTGGGTTTCGTCCATTATTGCGATGTGCACCTGCTCACGTGAATGTGCTACTTGATTGGTTCGTAATACGCCCTGTAAAGACTTCCGAGATATAACGCTTTAGACAGAATTCAACAGTTTAAGGTCGCAAGCGTCAAAAGGAACAATTGCACCGATGTCTTTAGACTATGGACCGGCCCTTTCGAATCTGCGCAAATTGTAATTAGGGCGATCAATAATTAGGAGACATTGGTAGCAATAGAACGGAGGTTGCGGCAATGACAATGATATTGAGCTATCGTTATTGAGGCAATTTCGGAAAATCGGACGCAATGTGGAAGGAAACATCGTAGCCATTACACCTATTATGTCCTTCAAAATCACCGTATTCTATTCGAATTTTGTTTGTGCAGCGCAATGTAGGTGATGTTGTATTTTGTCTTTTTTTTTTAAAAAAGTAAAAACAAACAAATAACTAAATAAAGAAAAAAATAAAAACACCTCCTTCCTCCGAAACACTTAATAAAACTCAAAATACCCCCTTGTGTTGGTGCACTACAAGTCATGCCATTAAAGGCTAGGGCATGCAGGTGCTTGTAATACTCCAAACGCCAGCATGCCCATGGCTGCCAGGGTGAATGTCTGCACGTGGGGAACCATAAGTGCCAGCATGCCCTGTATTAATAATAAAGGATGAGCGGATTAAATTCCTGTCCTAACTGTAAAATATAAATGCCCCCCACTTCTGCCTTGCGCCATCTTTTACGGAGTTCCGTGCGCCGTGAGATCTGTTGCAGAACAACTGGTATACTGCTGAATTTCGTAAGCAGTTTGCAGAATTCGCCTGACGTACGGCGGCTTGGATCTGGTCCTAAATCATTCATTTAATTTAATCAATAAAAAAAAAAAAAGAAAATACATTTAATACTTACCAATAGGAAGATCTTTATCTGTAGGTCTAGACTTGTGAGCTTATTATCAGTGCGTAGTTCATCCCCTTGAGACGCACGGCATTTTCGTACCCTGGTCCCTATCTTAACCCTACCCACGTAAAATGAGGCTGATGCGTAATGAAGACTCGTACATAAGCGTTTAACCAAGGCTTCAGGGTTGCCAACTCTACCGGAAAACCCGGGAGACTCCCGAAATTCAGCCAGTTCTCACGGTATCCCGAGAGACCCGACAAATCTCCCGCAAAAGAGGCAAGGGGGGGGTCTCTCATAACATGATGACGTGATTTTTATAATCAAGCTCCTCCCACAACCTGGAACACTATGATCTGAGGTAGTACTGGAAAGGGGGCTTGGCTTAAAGAAGCCATTTGCATAATTTGCATCATTAAGCTCCTCCCCCGTGCCTGCCTCTAGCTCTGGAATAGCTACAGAACTTACGCACTCAGAATCCATGAATGGGCTGTTTTGCGTAATTCGCTATCAAGTCTATTGCTCTTAAGTCCGGATAGCAGGAAAGCATGCACAAAAGTGGAAGAAAACCATTCTGAAAGCTCGGCAATGAGCGCAAAGTCAAAGAAATACACATATATATATACGGGGAGCGGTGTATAGAAAATATCCGTCTTCGCTTTCCTTTGTTGACTGATAAAATCACGTTGATTGCATATAATCACAAAAGCAGTGTCTCCATGGTGATCTGTATACCGTACACAGCTTTTATCTATATTTGCCATCATACAAACACTGCGCCATTGTTCATTTCTTTCATCTCGTTGTGATCACAGCACTTTACTGCATTGTACACAGGTCAAGTGTCTACAATCCTCGGCTCACAATTGCCGTGAAGACTGAGCCGCGATAACTACGCTATAATACCTATTTGGACTCTTGAAAGCCTTATTTTTTATTTTTTTTGCGATGGCCGTCATTGTAAAGTAGAGACGGGCGAAAGTTGACTCTGTTTTGAATGGCAGCCATTTTAGATTTTTTCTTTTGAAGGATAGGCCGTATTCGTAGATCCATTTTTGAGAGTATTTGCGTGCGTATTTTTAGGATCGGATCACCTGAGCATGTGCAGTAACTTTACTTACGTAGTTTACGTAGACTATACGCAGGGAAGTGCCTAACGGACGTACATATGAATCGCACTTGGGGACATACGCACGGAAATCCAACGTACAGGAAAATTTACATAAAAGTGGGTTACAGTTAGGCTGCTGGCAAGGGGGGGTTAGAGTTAGGCTGCTGGGAAGGAGGGGTTACGGTTAGGCTCTGGGGAAGGGAGAGTTAGAGTTAGGCTGTGGGGAAGGGAAGGGAACATTACGGTTAGGCTGTGGGGAAGGGAGGGTTAGGGTTAGGCTGTGGGGAAGGGAAGGGTTAGGGAATGGGTTGGGGATAGAATAGTTACTTACCTCTCGGGGCACCGTGTTCGGTGCTCCAGGTATCGATTCCTATGTCTCTTCGAAATAGGGCCGTTCGCAATGTGGACCACACCCATCAGAGGCGAATATACGGCCTGGCTGTCAGAAGCCCAACAAAAGTCTTTCACATGGGTCAGATTTACTAAGCTGCGGGAAAGGTAAAGTGGAGCTGTTGCCCATAGCAACCAATCAGATTCTAGCTCTCACTTTCCTATAACACACTACAAAATGTCAGCTAGAATCTGATTGGTTGCTATGGGCAACAACTCCACTTTACCTTTCCGGCAGCTTAGTAAATCTGACCCATTGACTCTTTTGGTCGATTTGATTTGATTCGCAGCATTTGGAACTTACACAACTGCGCAAATCACAGAAGCTGACGACCAGACCTGCGGGATTGTTACGTTACATCGTGTAGCGTATTCACTCTGGCGTATTTACTATGCACTCCCCTCGCACGTACGTACTTTGGCCATTTTACGCTTCCCAAACCCTACCTTAACTTTTCAAAGCGTAACTACTGACGTACGTAATGGCTTCACATACGCAACTGCCTAAGCCACGCCCACACTGTACGATTTAAATGCCTCACCCCGCCTCCGAAGCGTAATTACAGGTGTCGTATGGATGTCATGCTCCTTCATTCATAATTACGCTGACTTTACGTACGTTCAGAGTTACGCGGTGTAACATCTGCCGTGCGGATGCGCAGTAAATACTAATTGGCGATTTTACTTCAGCGGCTAGCGTAAAATCTCTCGCGTGCGTAGTTTAGGATCTCGCCCATTGTACTTGCGTAGTTTCCCTCTTAAGAACGTTCGGTAAGATAAGGGAGCCCTATGGTACCCAAAACAGGGGGAGGGGTGGGTTAGGGGCAGGATGGGATATGTCCTCAATCTTACGTGTAAATACGTTCCAAAATGCCATTTTTTATTTGTTCCTGTGTGTAAAAATGATGTGACACAGGCACAAAACATCACCAGCGGTTTCTGACCCCTTGTAATGAGTGTTACATCCTAACAAAAGGGTGTGAAATAGCCTTAACAATAAGGCGGATGGCAGCACAGCCCCAGGCCTACATCTGAAAATAGGCCCATCCAGAAAACCAGTGAATAGAATGACCGTTCATTCAGCCGGCTGCTGCACCCTGCCTGTGTTTTCCCAGCCGCCTCGGTCACTGTTGCCTTACTGAGCAGATCTTTGGGGTCATCAACCTGAATCGGCCGTGACTGCGCGTTCTTCCGTTCTGACTGTGCGCAAAAGTAAACCGCGTCACGTCAGCCGCTCTGCGCTCCCCTCTGGACTCCGTTCCGATGGGTAAGACAGATAACTGCGCAGGGCAATGAGGGGAACTTAAGATTCAACCCCATCTGATGGCCCCAATTAGCAATCCGTGTAAAAAGCTTTTTTTTTTTTCTTTAGCCTTTAGCGTGTTTATTTTCGCGACCTGATACGCTTTTGTTTCCGGGCTACGCCTCTCGCCAGTTTCACGCCTTTCTTTTACAGCCTCTCAACGCCTTTATTAAAAAGATTCTTCCAGCACTAGTACTTATGTGACAATGTTTGTTCCCGTCCTTCCATTCCCCGCGTCCCATGAATAGCGCTCAAGTGGGCAGCGAATGTCACATTAACAGACGCACAAGCACTAACACAGGACGCTGTTATTCTTTCTCGCTATTGAACACGTTGTTCTCAGGTGTGCACCAAGAAAAACAGTCCATAATGAGTTTATTCATAGTCTAAGGATGAGCCCTCATTAAGTGCCTTTCGCCTCCCGCGTACGCAGCGTGAGCTCTCGTCAAAGTAAACAGCAGACGCTCCTGGCAGCTTTTCTTAGGGAAGCTATGGGGGGTATAACAGAAGGGCATCTGGGTTGAATTTTATAAGCAAATATGAGTGAAAACCTTGATATTTTGATCTCCCCCCTCCCAGAGTGGAATCATTAGCGCAGGTTGCTAAGTTTTCGTGAAAAGCTGTCGTGGTAACGTCACAATGCAAGAACGGGGGAGAAAAATGGCCCTGGTTATCTCTCCGGAGACCGAGAAAATCATTGTATGGTGTTTTAGATGAGGTTATTTGTAGAAATAAGAGGGTTTTATTTAGTGTCGGGGTAAAGGGCCTGATGTGGACGGAGACATAGGGCCAGAACAGACGTGCACACGAGTAGTTTTTCCAGACTAAACAGCTGGGACTGTCTGCACTTGAAGGGAGTGTAGCAGGAGAGAAAAGGGGTGCAGTAACGGCTCTCTTCTGCAATAAAGACGCGTTCCCGCAAATAAGCTCAATCCAGATCTGAATGTTAATGGAAAGTAGTGCAAGATCCACCGGAGCAGAATGTTCCTCCAAAGGTCTACAGGACAGAGGTAAAGGTTTTCCAAAAGGGCTGTTGTATACCAGCCAATTTCAAATTTCCATTACCTTAACCCTAAGACTCCCCTCCCCACAGCCTAACCCTAACCATCCCTGACGCTGGACCTGCTTGCACATTGTCAAACCTGTTACATTTACTCAAATTTAGCAAGAATCTTTTCATTTATTTTCAAGAATGTTTGGCATATTTTTTTTTTTTTAACTCAGTTTTATTAATCAAATGTTTGGCATATTTTAACTTTAGAAGCAATATAATGAACAGGTTTGGGAACCACTTCTACATTATTACATTGTTACTTTGCAACCTTATAATATGATGCCAAAGAAAATCATTAGTGAGACATTCAATTCAGCTTGAAGATCTGATTTTCTACCTGCTTTTTCCTACAAGACACACAAAGCTAATCCACACTATATAATTGTATTGTAGCTACACACTGTGGGCCTATTTCAGACATAATAGTGCATTCTGTACATTAGTCTCCGTAGCGGAACTTGTGATCCAGTCTTTCGCACATGTGAGAGGGGTGCACAGCCCCTGCACTCCCTTAACACGTATGGCCCTTCCGCGTGTAGAACACTACCTTAAATATTCCACACGCGGAAGGGTGCGTACGGATCATTTGGAATGTCCGTACTGTACAATTACCCTCTAAACGTAGCTTATCCACATAGTAGCTGATTTCCACATGTAACGCAGCACAGAGCAGCTGCATGAGTATGCAATGTAGGTAAGTCAGCTTTGTATAGATAGACTGTGAATGTATAGGTACTGTATATAGGGGTGTGGGTCTGTGGTTAGAACAGCCCTTTGTCAAAAGAGCCATATTACAACAGACAGTTCCGAACTGGCTTTAAAATAGATTGCTTCCGCTTCCCCGAGGAGTAGCAATCGATCATCCTCAGGACGAAGGTACAGCGGCGAAGGGTGTGGGACATTGTTGAAAAATGGCCCTTTTTCAAAAGAGGCAAAGCAATCGATTCCCTCCAGACCGAAGACGCTGCGCCAAAAGGTAAGTATCAATCTATTCCCAACCCTTACCCTAATCTTTACCCTAACCCCCTTACCATTACCCTAACCCTCCCTTCCCTGCAGCCTGATCCTAAGACTCCCCTTCCCCGCAGCCTAACCCTAAGACTCCCCCCTCCCCACAGCCTGACCCTAAGCTTCTCCTCCCCACAGCCTAACCCTAAGACTCTGGCTCTATAGACTCCCATATAATACTCACCTGTCCGGTCCAGTATGGCTGGTCTGTGCCGGTGCCACAATTAATTAGCGCTATTTTCGATATAGAGACAAATTGAAATGAGCTTTCAGCTGTTTTTATTTCGGAAACAGCATCTTTGTGCCTGAAACCGCCTCCCGAGGTAAAGAAACTAAGTGATATTATGGGTGTTTTAAAATGAGTTATATAATAATCCCGTCCAATTCTTTCTCTCTCAGATCAAAGTTTAGAGCGGAAATAAGAAAAACCACAAACCAGAAACAAGTCATCGCAGATCTCCGACGTTTATTTTATTTCTCCTTCTGAGCTCATATAAACAGCATCTGGGCTCAGTGTGCGTCAATGCCTGCTGTGGCGCTCAGAGAAGAGAGATTTAATCCATCACCGACCCCCCCAGAGAGGATTCCTCAGTTTTACTTCTTGCCTTTATATGTTTCAATTTTACTCATGTATAAAATTCCAACTCTAACGTCAGGAACAGCAAAATAATCGTATCTGCTGGTATTCGAAAGGCGATTGCGCAATTTTAATAATGTCACATGATCAAGCACTGGTGGGTGAGGCTTTAGGACAATATAGTGCAAAGTGTTTGGTGATTAACTGAATAATACATTATGTATTAGTTGTGAACACAATTTTTTTTTTCCCCCAAAAAAAATTGTTAGTTTTTCTTCTATATTTGGATATTTAAAACCATAGAATTTATAGGGCAAATTAATTAAAATTGTGTCCAAGCTGGTCTCTAGCAATAAAGGTGAGTATATGATGAAACAACTAAAAGCAGAATCAATCAATCAATACATCAATCAATCAATACATCAATCAATCTATCATTTAAATTGAATAAACTAAATACATTAAAACTTTCCGTACAGTTAAAATCAACATCTGTGAATTTAAAATGTGATTGATGGCATAATCAGGTCTAAAAGGTCCATAATCACAAAGGTAAATATGTATTTGGACAGCAAATCAGTGGATAACATATAAAACAGTAATATATATGAATAACAAAGCATAAAAAAAAGATAAATAATTGTGACAGAGGAAGACACATGACAATTTAGAAATAAAATTGATACATAATAAAAGATGTTAAAGAAATAAGACAAAAAATATTATAATAACATAAGAACAAAAAATGACTAAAACTGAACATAAACTAGATATTAACATCAAAAATAATAAATAGGTTACTGATTATATTAAAAACCATAAAGGTTTAAATAATTATTGATTGACAAATTATTTAACAATTTTTAAAGAAATTATAAAATTATAAAAATGTCCATTTAGATAAAAGGGAGCTAACCTATTTCAATAAAAATTCAATTCATCTTTCACTGAGATCATTTTTTTTTAGTAAACCACCCCTTTGTTTCCCACATGTTAAATCATTTTGAATGTGAGTCCACTATGATCAGTGTTCTAAAACAGAATGGCTGAAAACTTTATTTTTGATATTTCTAATGTGTTCTTGTATACTAATTCTGACATGGCATTAAGTTTTACCTACCTATTTTATCTATATACTTTATCATGCAAAGACATTCTAACAAACATGTTATATATGTTGCTGAACAATTCATGAAAAAGTTAAAAAAAGTTTTCGGATTTTATTTACATATTTGCACATGGTGCAATGGGAAACATTTATAGAACCCTTTACATTTCCTTCCCATGGGTCATTTATTATGCTTGTTGGTATAGTTTGTTGATTACTTGGTGCAATAATTCTTTTCAGGTTTCCTGCTTTTCTGTAGATCACTATTTGATTTTTCTGTATGGACTTTATTTAGAAAGAGATATGATTTAACAAGTTCCCATTGTTTCTCAGGAGAAGATTTAATCAAGTTCTCAGCGCAATTATGTTGAGTAATAAATCAAACTTGGTATTCTTGAGGTAATTTATTTTTATATTGTAAGAGAGCTTGCCATGCTGTTTCACCAATTTTTCTTTTAGACTCTTTAATAAGTTCCTCAGGGTGCCCTCATTCCCTAAACCGTAGATTTGTATACATCTCCAGTTGTTTCTTTTAATGTGACAGAATTGAAAAAGAGGTATGTAGTTCATCTATACTCTTCAGTGCCTACTAGAGTAATGTAAATAACTATTCCTGTCCACTGTTTTTATTATTATTATTTTTTTTTTAAACATGTGCACCCTTATTCTATAGAATTAGATCCAAGTATCTAATCAGTTATTGTAATATTTAATGAGTGAATTTCAAATTATATTCATTATTCTTTATCCTTCAAATTATATTCATTATTCGTCAACCGTCAAGAATCAACATTATTGTTTCAACTAGTCCTCTCCAAACTATTAATATATATCTATCTTTATCTATCTATGTTTTACAAACATGTGGTACAGCCATGGGCACTATATTTACTCCCAGCTCCCCATATGAAAATTTGCAAAGCTGGTAGCAATTATAGTCCCCATGGCTGTACCATAAGTTTGTAAGTAAAATTGCTCCAACAAATTAAAATAATTGGGAGATAAAATAAACCCTGATGAAGTCTATTGGATGAAATGTGTTGGGGTGAATGGAGACGCTCTATCTAAACTCTCCGTTACCCTCCTTGCTGCTTCCTTCAGGCTTTGTACAAATATGCCGGCTTTCTCTCCAGGACGCTGGAGAATCACTTTTTGTCGCATAACCTACTTGTGTGGTGACCATTGAGCTTTACTTGAATCAATTTTATTTTGATTATACACAATATACACGATATACACAATATGGTTGTCCTCTGTATCTACTGTTTTAGCCTTCCATTGTTTTATATAAAGATACTGTACCATGTAGCTCCCCTTTTTGTATTTCTTGGCACTGGTCTACCCCGAATCTTCTCATGGAGCACATTGCTCCGGTCCTGCTGTTACGTATGACTAGACCTCCTCCTTTATTTGCTTGTTTAAAAACGGTGACTTTGTTATTTGTCACTGTTATACATGCTTTACTTTTGTGAAAACTGAGATTATTTTGAAAAACTTTCCCTTCTATTCCATCAATTTCCCTTTTAATAGCTCAAAGAAAATATCTACAGTATGTTGCTACTTTTAGATCCCAAGCGATAGCATTTAGGACATTTCAGATCCGATTAAAATGTTTAATTATAATTCTTAATTACAACAGTCTTTTTATATTTGAAAATTGTCTTTTTTAGTGTAAGATTCCTTACAAAGGGCCGTATTCACAGATCCATTTTTACGGCGGATTGTGTGCATATTAATTATTAACTGCCCATGCGTAGTAACTTTTTCCATGCAAATTACGTAGTATTTATGCACGTCAGTACTTTAGGCATAGACTTGTGAATCGCACTTAGGGACATACGTATTAAGGGGTGTGGTTTTTATCCGTACTGTTGAAGTTACGTGAAAGTGGGTGGGGAGGCATTTAAATGGGTGTTTGTTTGAGGGTGTGGTTAGATAAATAGGCACCTACATAAGTAACATACGCGCATAAGTACACACGTAGACTTAAGGGTGCCCTATGTAGGCGGAAGTCACCAAAAACCCGTCCGGCCAAGGAGAGTGTCATGGGTGTTGCCTTGCTATGTGCGTGCATAAAAATGCGCACGTAGTAAATACGGATCTGTGAATCCGGGCCAAATTTATTAAGATCAACAAAGAGCTGGTATTTAATTGGTCTATTATATAAGGTAAGCCCTTGTTAAGTCTAGGACGCCGACAATACTCCACAATCTGTATCGGACCCTTGGATTAGCGTTTTACCTTCCAAACACAATACAAAAGGACTGGGAATGCTGCTTATAAATTGTGTTGGTTTAAAAAAAAAATAAACAAATTAAAAAATTAATAAAAACTATTTATTTTTTATTTTTAAGCTAACGTAATTCATGACTCTGAAGACACCAAAAAGTTCACAAAAACCACCATTTCCACTATATATCACAGCACAGTGTCCTCTACTTGTGTTGAGATCTCTGGAGAAAAGGAAAGTATCTGCTTTGTGATTGGTTACTCTGTGTCCATACATTATTTTGGGTTCATTTTATTTGTGTTTGGGTCTGGATAACTCCCTATTCTATACTAAAGCATCAGCCCCTGTAGTATCCTAAAGGATCATGATAACTTTATATGCAATATTAAAGAAACTATTACTAACGTTTCATTATTTTGGGCCTTAGTCACAGATCCGTTTTTACGTGGGGTTGCGTGCGTATTTTTTTAGGTACGGATTAACTGCGCATGCGTCGTAACTTTTTCCACGATAAATACGCACGTACATAAGTAACATACGTGTGTAAGTATACACGCGTGTGCCCTAAGGAGGTGTAAGTCACTGAAAACTCCCCCGGCCGAAGTGAGTGTCATCGGGGTTGCCTTGCTACGATCTGTGAATCCGGTCCTATATGTTTCCTTCAACACCAAATCTCACCAATATACCAGTGGCCGAAATCTTCACCTAAAAACTTTGCAACAAAAATGATTTGTCAGCAAATACTAAAACTTTTAGCCAAGGCCTTCATGGTGGCTCTTGGGTTGAATATGGTGATTTTAAGTGTTGGATGAATATAAAGTAACGGACCAATGTGTAGCGTCCGTCTGCAGGAGGATGAGACCCCAGAGTGCGATTGATCCTGCCCCCTGCCCTGTCAATGATATTTTGCTGTTTGTAGCGATGTTTAAGCCACGTTTTCCCAGCCATTAATGCACCGTTGAGAGGTTTTTATACGGTCATTGGAAAATTGATCAGAGGTGGTTAAACATAACTTATACTCCTTTCAAACCGAGCTATGGGCCCAGGAATAACCCTGGTCAGGTGTCGGTTGGAATGGGTCAACACAGGACTGGAGCCCTGGGTTCATGACCCTGGTCGATACCAGGGTTATTCCCGGGATGGTTTAAGCCAGGCTGTGGTGTGAAAGGGGGAACTTGGGTTATTCAAACCGGGTTATTTTAAAAGTTTCAAATTGGGGGATGGGATTCACTGTCTGTCTCTGCAGCCACGGTACAGTTCGAAAGGATACAACCCACAATATAATCGGGTTTGAGCTGCCGTGTGAGACTTTAAGTCATGTTCATTGTCCCGGGTGTGACTCGGGATTTGGGTGTGAAAGGGGTATTAATGAGTATGGACTCCGGGGCCCACACACAAATCAGCAGGACGTGAGCGGAGTGCGAGCCAAAGACACACACTACAATGGCGCTGTATGACCAATTGCTGACGTAAACAGTGCTTATTTCGCGTTCAGCTTTGGATTGGGGGGGCACTGACTCGGACACGCCCTTACTGGTCATTGACTATGTGACTCCTCCCCTTTCCTCCAGCAAAAACATCCTTCAGAGCACAAGCTTGCGCTGCGTTCGGTTCTGAATCGAGCACGGTTGCGTGGGCATAGTAGCTGATTTTCCCGGGATGTCCTGGAGAGTCCCGGAAAAAAGAATTAAGCTGATCAGACAATCAATTAATATTAATATGAATCATTTAAAATATATTCAAATATGAACAACAATCAGGGGTGTGTTGCTATGTAATAGTAGTAGTAGTAGTGTATTCCAAAGAACTCCACTACTAGAATTGCTGAAATGTATCGTTAAATCTGCCGCAATGGGAATGAGGCCGTGATTGTCTTAAGCCCCGCCTACCTGCCGGAACACTAGTGTTACTAGAGGGTGGATGGGGCTTAATGACGCATTCCTAGTAACAGTGGACCCAATGTACACTTAAGAAGGCAAATGATAGCAAGGCGCCTACCCTGACAACCCCCCCCCCCCGATTTTCAGGTTCTTAACTGACTTACGAATGACATAGGGCTAACTTATCTTTAGGTTCTTAGATGTGTGCGAAGGGCGGCTAATTAAGAACGTTACAGCGGAACCGCGCCCAGATTTGCTCATTTAAATGCCTCCCCCCCTCCCAATTTTTCCCAGCACGCCCCCTTATTAAGTGTGAATCAAGTCCAGTATGAATTGTAGCTTTGCAAGGCGGAGCTCCACAACGCAATTAGCATAAAATTGTGACATCAAGCCACGCCCTGATTCCGCCGTCTCTTTCTTCGTTCTGAGATCTCAGGCAGGAGGCGGAGCTTCAGGACGCAATTAGCATAGAATGGTGTCCTCAAGCCACGCCCCCACAACCGGGCAACTATGGTTTTAGGTTCTATAAGCACAAACATTGTGTATCGTTCCTTACTCACACATCATTTCAGGGGCCTCATTACTACTGTGGGGGTCACATTCCTACACACTTGCACTGTAATCATTCACAACATAGACAGAAAATACCAACTTTATTAAATATATGAAAGAGCAAAATCCTATCCTAATCCTGCCTTTCTGTATTATTGTCCCACAGTCTGTATCGTCCCTTAGGACCATTCTCTGCAATGCAGCATTGTCCTAAATACCTTATCTCCTAAAGAGAGCTCTGAACCTTTTATAGAGATTATTTGCTGCAGACTTTAATAACAGCATTGTATCTAAGAGTTATCCTGCAGGATATATCACTATGTATCTGTCAGGAGGGAGACGGGACAGAGCGATGTTCTGCAGATCTCTGGAGAGGTCAGTAGTGCAATAATCTGCAGGATATATCACTATGTATCTGTCAGGGGGGAGCGGGGAC
>WWET01004102.1:32842-46674 GCA_011038615.1 Limnodynastes dumerilii
TTATTATTATTATTATTATTATTATTATTAATAATAATAATAATAATAATAATAAAATATTGTTAAACCCCACATGGTTGATGCCATGACTCAGTGTCTCACCAACCCATAATACCAACCAATAAAACACAGACACAATAAAATTGGGCTCTAAAAAATGTATTGACTATTTCTTTTTAATTTTTATTATTAAAATTAACTTGAAACTAACTAATTGATAGGGGCCAAATAGAGCAGATTCATATACATAAAAAAACATGCAAATATCAATTTGTCAATAAAACCTTATAACGATTCAACCAAACGACCTCTGGCGCTCTCCTTCCACCTTGGCGCTGCAATAAACAAACAGGAAATGACATCGCTGTGCAACGCGAATCTCCCTCAGGCCGATCCTTACATACGGTCAAGAACCTTACAAGCTTCCGCAAACCGCCTCAGCTCCACCACCTGCGCCAATTATAAAAACCATTATGAATATCAAAATAAACCAAGACTGAAACTGCTTTACCGCTTACCTAATCCTCAACCTAAAAATAAAGGGCCGGTGGGAGGGAATTTCCAAACTGAAGAACATGGACCACACCCTTGAGAACACTTTTAAGAGAAACCAACTATTGATGACCCTCCTACTCCTACCCCTTGAACCAATTACATCTAAAAGGAGTCATGGCTCACCCAGTGGGTTTAACTACACTATGGGTCAAAGGATTTAACCCTACGTTCTCCTATTAAACCCATAAAACGAGAACATACATTTAAAAAAATAATAATAATAATAATAATGCACATATTAAATGAAAATGTTAGATTGTGTGACATTCAAAGCTTCTTTTTAAACATATATAAATAAAGACCCAAGTAATATGTAGCAATTGTTGTGATTGCATATTATACCCTTATTTTTGTTTAGATTTTTGGTATCTTTTTGTGCATTATAATTTAGATTATAAATTGCGGGATTGTTGTGATTGCATATTATTCCCTTATTTTTGTTTAGATTTTTGGTATCTTTTTGTGCATTATAATTTAGATTATAAATTGCGGGCAGATCTGAATTCACTGAAACCTGTAAAAATGAATCTTATTTGAAATGTAAAAAATGATTTTTTAATTATTATTATTATTATTATTATTATTATTATTATTATTATTATTGTTATTATTATTATTAGTAATAATAATAATAATAATAATAATAATAATAATCAAATGTTTTGGTTTTAGATCCTTATTTTTTCTAAAATCTTTAAAACCATGTAATTTTTATGTTTTTTTTTACTCTTACAGCATTATTAACACTAATAACCTTTTCAGTCATTCACAGTCAAATTGAACCACCTCAAAGGTTTATATTGAGGCTGGTTGGTACATGCTACCATATACTGTCTAGTATCCTACACTTTATGACCTATTTGCAGGGCCTGACTAAGGGTCTCAGCCACTCTAGGCTAAAGTATTTATAGTGTGTGTGTGTGTGTGCCTCCCTCCATAACTGCTATCACACATACAAAAACACAAAATAACATAAATGATTAACATAGTATAATAAATTAGATATAGATTATGTTTCCCACAAAAATACAGCTTTAAATTGCTCCCAATAAAATATATGATCCTGCCTTATCCAGGAATCTAATTGTGACAACGCACTCACTCCCTTCTCCTGTGACAGCGCTCTAATCCTGCACACACACACACACACACACACACACCTGCTGTCACACATATAACTGCTATCACATACATATACACATAACAGCCCTCACATACACACACATATAACTGCCCCCTCTCTCTCTTAAATTTGGTGGAAGGAACAGAGGCATGGCTCGGTTTGACTCGGAACCCCAAAATGCTCATCTCTATTATTATTATTATTATTATTATTATTATTATTATTATTATTATTATTATTTGATTTTATGTAGTAATTGGTCAAATAAGCCCTTTGCTCTATATAAGAATGAACATTTGTGTATTTATCTTATAGAGGTTATAAATTACTGTGTTGTCCTTCTTGTGAACCACTTGCAGAATGGACATGTCAAGCTCACAGTCTGATTTTCTGCTCCACAGGCACTACAGAACTGTCCCATACTGTTTGTGACATACACATCATTAGCATTATCAGACTGTCCAGTTTATGCATGATGTGTGGTCCTCTTCCATATTTAACAAGCTGTTATGTGATCAGAAGAAATTTGGTCAGACCATACACAGAAAGATTGGGGTTCTTGGCATACACAGACTGTATAATTTGTGCAATTGTACCACTGTGTAATATATAAGGTGAGCACTGGAAACTTTTTTTTTACACAAAAGAACACTGAATATAACAAGTTCTTACTTCATTTAAAACAACAACAACAACAACAACAACAACAAAAACAACAAAAACAGCACTAAATAAATATAATAAAACTAATAAATCCCTTAATTGAGATTACTTTTTGCAGAATTTTTTCAAGAAATGCATAGGAACAATAATATAACAAACGTCTTTCTCCTGGGATTTCCAAATCTTAACTACTTCAAGAATCTATTGTTTTCCTTGTTGCTTATCATTTACTGTGTCACCATATGTAGTAATGTTCTTATCATTATTTTAGTTACAACGAGCAGAAATCTTCATTCTCCAATGTATTTCTTCATCACACAAGTGTCGTTTTCGGACATTCTGATGACCACGGATATTCTGCCCATTTTACTTCACGTTATTCTCCATGAAGGTGGCACCATGTCTCTTTCAAACTGTATATCCCAGTTATATGTGTTTGGTAATGCAGAAACCTCAGTGTGTCTCATTCTGCTGGTGATGTCTTATGATCGATATGTGGCCATCTGTAACCCACTGAGATACAACTCTATAATCAACAAAGAGTTTTGTGTGACATCTGTCGTCTCCTCATGGTTGTTGAGTTTCCTGATGATGTTGATGAATGAAATAGCCGCACGCAATTTATACTTCTGTGAACACAATGTTATTGATCATTACTTCTGTGATTTAACTCCTGTCATAAAGATGTCCTGCTCAAATACTTTAACACTTCAAATACAAACACTTGTTATTTGTATTATTGCAATTGTATGTCCATTCACAATGATCATTGTCTCCTATGCGTACATCATTATCACCATCCTAAACATTCGGTCCATTACTGGTCGTCAAAAAGCCTTCTCCACCTGCAGCTCCCACCTGACGGCCGTGCTGTTATTTTATGGCTCTATCTTTACTGTATATATGGTTCCAAGCAAAGATGACTTTATGGCGACTAACAAGGCCTTATCACTGCTTTATACTGTGGTGACACCATTCCTAAATCCAATCATATACAGCCTAAGGAATAAAGGTTTTAAGAATGCATTTGAAAGATTTAAATGTGCCATAATCCAAAATAATGCATTTAAATTTAAAATCTGAATTGTGTAAAACAATATATATGCTTTTTGGAACAGGTAACTATTTTGAACTATTCTCAGTAGTGACAGGCTGCGGTGACTGCAGTGGGCTAAGGTTAAAATTAGGGCTCAAGAAGGCAGGGTTAGGTTAGGGGTTAAGAGCAAAGTTAGGGTAAGGCTGTGGGATATGAAGCGTTAGAGTTAGGGCTCAAGAAGGGTAAGGTTGGAGTTAGACTGTGGGATATGGAGGGTTAGGACTTAAAAAGGGGAAGGTTGGGGTTAGACTGCGGGAAACACAGGGTTATGGTTAGAAAATGGAGACTGATGTTGCCATTCAATTGTCACATGATGGTCTGACACAAAACAGACCATCGTACTGACAAAGCACACCCTATATAGGAGGTTTTGTGTAATAAGCTGATTGCAAGAATATTGGGGTAGATCCAGAACTACATACACGAGCAATGTAAAATCGGCCATTAGTGTTTACTGCGCATGAGCGCGGCAGATATTACGCCATGTAACTCACAAATCATTTACTTACCGTTCTTGACGCTAGACTGACTTGTCTTCATTGGACTGTGACATCTGAAGGACGCTTTCGCTGTTGACGAAGACGCCTTTAGGACACTTTTAGATTTGACTCAACATAGATAGTTGAATATTATACTAAATGTTATTTTTACTGTTTTAAGGTTAGGGTAAGATTAGGGATATGGTTACTGTTAGACTACTTTAAGGACATGGTTAAGGTTAGGCTCGGTGTCAGTCACTGCCATGAAAATGCAATTTATGAATTAGAGACAGCTGTAAGCTCATTTTTGTCTGTCTATATTTCGGAAAAGGCGATATTTAAAATGTGAAGGCTGCGGGGGAGGCAAGTCTTAGGTTTAGGCCGTGGGGAGAGGGGGTCTTAGGGTTAGGCAGCGGAGAGGGGAGTCTCAGGGTTAAGCTGAGGGGAGGGGAATCTTAGGGTTAGGCAGTGGAGAGGGGAGTCTAGGGTTAGGCAGTGGAGAGGGGAGTCTAAGGGTGAGGCTACGGGGAAGGGAGGGTTAGGGTTAGGGCAATAGAAGGTGAGGGAGGGTTAGGGTAATGGAAGGGGAGGGTTAGGGTATGGGTTGGGGTTAAAGTAATGCTCATCATTCACCGCAGTCGCATCTTCTTTCTTTGGTAGATCAATTTTCTTCTGCAAGAAGTTGCAAACGTAGAACCTGATTCAGACCTCCGTGTGGGTTATGTACAGAAAGTCCACATGGGGAGTAGAACATTAGGGTCTGGCTGCAGGGAGATGAGGGTTAGGGTTAAGATAATGTAAGGGGAGGGTTTGGTTTGGAGTAATGGAAGGGGAGGGTTAGGGTAAGGGTAAAAAGTAAAAGAAGCCATACTTACCATTTGATGATCTGTCTTCGTCCTTGGAATTAGCAATTGCTTCTCCTCAGCGATTTCCCAGGCACTTCGGTGTAACCTGATAGAAAATGGCCAATTCAAAAAGGGGCCGTTTGAGACAGTGACCTACACCTGGTTAGGCTGTGGTAAAGGAACAGTTATGATTAGGCTGAGGTGAGAGATGGTCAAGTTTAGGCAGCATTGAGGGGATGGTTAGGGTTAGGCTGCAGTTAGGAGGTGGTTAAGGTTAGGATGCAATGATGGGATGGTTAGGCTGCAGTAAGAGGGTGTTAAGGCTTGGTTGCAGTGAGGAAATGGTTAGGGTTAGACTGCAGAGAGAGAACAGTTAAGGTTAGGGTTAGTGTAAATGTTTTCCACGTCAATGTTTTCTATGTTCACTATCAACAGCACTAAGCTCGGTATAATAATACTTTCAAACTTAGTGTTGTTACAATAAAGTTCCCGTCGAGTAAATTTTTTAGGCATTCATACACTATCAACCTAATGTTGTCGAGTGTATGGATGTCACATAAATTACTTTATATCTCATATACCACAGCCGAACCTTTACCATGTGCTCCTAGAAAAGGACATGGGCCAGATTGACAGATTGCAAGTGCAATAGCAGCCCAAATTCCCTGTACTTCCTCCTAAATTTTGTATTAGCTCAAGACTGGTGTAAATATAAGTCGAAGGAGATTTTCCTTCTTGAAATACTCCTATTACCTATAACACAGTCCTACATACCTTAAACATATTCTTTAACTGTTAAATACCTTTAACATATTTATAACTGTTAAATTCAAGAATAAAAATAGTTTTAAAACACAAACTCTTTATAAATTACACTAAACTTCTAATACAGGGGAAACATAGGGAAAAATACTATTTATTAGCAGCTATTGCGGCATATTTTGCTTAGTTTAAATTAAAGTTATATATTTTTAAGGGGTTGCATTTTTTGCTTTTTGTTTTAGAATTTTTTTTTTAATTTATTCTAAATTAAAACTAAAATTATATATATATATATATATATATTCCCTAAAACTTTATCTTAAGCTTAATTAATATTAATTAAATTAAGAATAAATAATTCTTATAATTAATTAAATCTTAATCTAGCCCAAATATAGAGCAACTGACTATAACATTTGCTAATTTAAAATAATAAGAAAATGATGTATTTAATGCTTATCCATTAATAAAAATAGAAATAAATCCCTTAATTGTGATTCTACCCTTTCTTCAGTATTGACCATGGTACCATGTCTCTTTCAGTCTGTATATCACAAATATAAAGTATATGTTTGTTTTGGTAATGCATAAACCTCATAGTGTCTTATCATAATGATGATGTCTTATGACCTATATGTAACCATCTGTAACCCACTGAGATATAACTCTATGATCAGCAAAGTTTTTTTTCTGGCACATCTGTTATTGCATTATGGTTGTTGAGTTTCTTGATGATGCTGATGAAGGAAATAGCCACATCCAATTTATACTTCTGTAGACTGAATGTTGTTGATAATTTCTTTTGTCGTTTAAATCCTATCTTAAAGATTTCCTGCTCAGATACTTTAATAGTTCAAATAAAAAAAACTGCAAATGATATTATTGTCAACATATGTTCATCCACAATGATCATTGTATCTTATGTTTATCACTACTCTAAATATTAGTTCCATTACAGGGCGACAAAAAGCCGTCTCCACCTGCAGCTCCAACCTGACGACTATGCTGTTATTTTCTGATTCTCTCTTTTCTGTATATATGGTTCCAAGTAATGCTAACTTGCTACCACTATGCAGTGCCATTATATTACTTCATGCTTTCTCATCCAAATAGGAAGGGATTAACATTACCACTAACTATACCTCCATACGTGTTCCAAATTTGGTGAGACTATCCCAATTTGAGGCATAAAAAAGAGGTGTGGTTTATGGGGAAATAGGTGGAGTTTGGCCTAATATGTCAAACTGTGGGTAGAACTGGGCAGAGTGTGGGTATATCTAAGGTGGGGTTATTGGTAGAGTCTTGTGGAACAAGATAGTTGACAGCAGATGTTGGATAAGGATTGAAGTCCACACATGTGCACTTAACCAGATTCTTAGTTTATTCAATAGAGAGCAAGTGGTAACAGGTAATGCAGTTCTGGTACACAAGGGAATAATGCATTCAGCAATGTTGATTGATGTTCTGCACCAACAGAAACTTACCGTACAGCAGGGATATGATTAAGAAGCAGCTTGACAGATATGCAGGCACAGGCTATATGTATCTGTATCTGTTTATAGGCAAAGGGTTACTGTGTGTGAGGAAATCTTGAGCTGCACAACTGTGCAGTTCAGTGAGTAACATTAACTAGTAGAGGGAACAAGTTCTGCCCGGGCAGTCTAACTGACAAACAGGAAGTTTATGTCATCTAACACCTCCTCCTGCACCAGCCTACACTGGAGCAGACACTAGAGCAGGGGAGCAGACATTAGAATAGAGAAGGAGACAGCTTACAGAGATCTCTCCTCTCCAACAGGTGTTTCTTGTGGATTCTGAATGTTGGGAGCTATGCTAATGAGCTGTTACAGGTTTGGCAACAACAGCAAAAAAGGAGCAAATCTACACCTTGGCAAAAGCTTGCAGCAATGCAAGTGAAGAAGACTTATAATGTGGAAATAGAATGAGTTAAGAAATGACTCAACTCTATAGCAGAGCTTTAAAAGATAGTCCCTTGGTATTTGCAATGAGCTCAATAGCAAGTGTTTTCCCTGCATAAAGAAAAATAATAATTTGCACCCCTTACATTGCAATATAGTTTAGCTAGGTGCAGATTGGCATATTTTTATGCAGGTATTCCTTATTATGGATCAGTCCCTAAATAATTGTCAGGGTAACTAGTAACTTGAGAAAGGAGACCCATTCTATAAAAAAGTGAGGATCCCTCAAATCTCAGGTAGTCAGGAAGGGATTTTATCTGACTCTCTGCAGAATTCTTCTATTGGTCCTACCCATATTGTCCCATATGGTCCTGGTGAAAGAGATCTACTAAAACTACAAAGGCCTCCATCAGGAGTATTAGGGCCCAGGACATGGGTGACGTCACATAGCAGCAATTTGAGTGTGGGTTGCGCTGAGAGTGGACCTTTTCCGAAAAGAACATTTTCTCCCAGTCAGGGAACTGGTTTGCTTCTGCCTTGATCTACTGAAGAAAGATGCAGCAGCAAATGGTGAGTATTACTGTAACCCTAACCCCAACCCATTACCCTTACTCTAACCATCTGCTTCCATTACCCTAACCCTTCCTTCCCCGTAGCCTGAGCCTAAGACTCTTATCCTTGCATCCTAACCCTAAGAGTTCCCTCACCGCAGCCTGACCCAAAGGCTGCCCTTCCCAAAAGACTCCCATACCCTTAGGCTAACCCCTAATAACATAGACTTCCCTGTAATACTAACCTTGGTGCGGCAAGTTTACGAACTAATGAATGGGTAAGTATGCCGCAATATAAATTTAGCATATTACCCAAATTTTCTAATTAGTATTTTTTCTAAATAGAGGCTGTTGAAAATAAGCTTTCGGCTACCTGTAGTTAGAAAACTGAATTTTTGTTCCACTGACTGCATCCCTCCGGATTTACAGCAGGTTGATGCACAGGGACAGTCGGCTACACCTCTTCAGCAGCAAGTATCGGTGGTAGAATACTGCTGATACCTGCTTCTGGAAAGATAAGGTGAGTATTGGTGCGCCTCCTCTCTCTTCGAAAGAGAACTAAAGGAAAGTGCGTAAGTGGGGTGTGTTGGAGGGGAGGGCGCATGCACCCTCCAAATGTTACGTTCAATGTCCATGCAATAGCATTTAAGTTCCCTTTCATGTGGCTCTTCAGTTCTGAGCATGCACAGTAGCAAATCATGCAGAGAACAGAGAACTCAGATCTGAATCAGGGCCACTGTGTCAATAGATGATGCAGTTGTCGCCTCCAAAATGCTGTTTCTGAAATAGAGACAGCCGGAAGCTAATATTTGAGTGTCTCTATTTCGAAAATAGTGCTTATTGGAAAATTTTATGAATGAATGCTGATCGGCATACTTACCCATTCATTCATTCATTCAGAAACCTGTCACATTGCCGCAGACCCGTCAGTCATAGTTAAGAGTCTATGCAGAGTTTTAGGGTTAGGCTGTGGGAAGGGGAGTGTTAGGGTTATGCTGCGGAGAGGGAGTCTTAGGATAAGGCTGTGGGGATGGGAGTCTTAGTGTCAGGCTTCGAGGAAGGGAGGGTTAGGGTAATAGAAGAGGAGGGAGGGCTAGGGTAATGGAAGAGGAGGGTTAGGGTATGGGTTGGTGTTATATTTACACTCAGCATTCACCACTGCATCTTCTTTCTTCAGTGGATCAGTTCTCCTCTGCGAGGAGTTGCGAACGTAGAACCCAATGCAGACCTCCCTGTGTGTTATGTAAGGGCAGTGCATTCCCATGTATGGAATTCTGGACATTTATGTAGATCAGCTGCGGTTAGAGCTCTGGCAACAGTGGTAGCGGAGGTCCAGTTTATCATGAATATAAAAAAAAAAATTGCCAACATTGGGCTGGATCCAGACCTAATAACAATAAGCGACTTACGTACTCTGCATACGTAGTTGCATATCAGTTTGTACTAAGCACGTGCAGTACAATGAATTCTCTATTGGAGCCCAATGTGTGGAATTCAGTCATGCTGGGCAGACTTACCATATGATATAGGCATGCTTACATAGATTACATAGAAAGTAATGGCAGATAAGAGCCACATAGCCCATCTTAAATATATTTATTTGACTTATATTTATCCCAAGCATGTTTAGACTGTTCTGCTGTGTTAGTCTCAACCATGCTAATCATACAGTAAGGGCTTGGCTAAGCCCTTATATACAATCTAGCCTACAGGCTTATGTGCGGAATACTAAAGGCAGAGTGCCCGGCAAGGAATTCCCTTCTGCATGCCGGAATGCCATACACTAGCAGCCACATTGGCTGAGAATGTACAGAATTTGCTCATAGTCCTGGATACAGTCCATGGTTCTTATCTGCCATCAAATTAATTTTTAATATTGACAAGAAAGTGATCAAATAAATATATTTCTGTATTATTAAGATATAATTTTTGTTTATGATTTAATCATATCACTCTCTGATATTTTAAGACTCCTTTCTTTGAGGGCTACTTGCATATTATCCACAAGAGATGGGTTCTCCACAGAGTTAACAGGTCATGGAAGATTTCACTAACAATATATAAAAGGCAGCAGTAATAAGACCTTCATTGATCTCCATATTCTATGTTATAAAGCACTGTTACTCGATTTGACAAATCTAACAGTGAAGTTACCTACGTGAAATGATCTTGGTGAGTCCTCTCTTATGTTTAATGTTACATCTGATAATGCAGTATATCTAGACAGAGCACTAGATATATTTATCTATTTTCTTGTTTGTTATAGGCAGTATGGCTCTGATTCACACTTAATTACCAAAGCACAGCGTATCAGTGTTCACTTTCCCCGACACTCCCCCTGTGCGGGGGTATGGCCCCTTCCTTACGCCGGCTTAGGGTACCCTAACTTAAGCCGGCGTAAGGAAGGGGCCATACACTCGCACAGGAGCGTATGGCCGCCTAGCCCGCCCTCCCACCATCATTAAACTACCTCCCCCCGCCCACATACACTAACCTGAACATAGGGATGCTGGGGGGTGTCCCCTTCAGCGTCCCTACGGCGCTGCTATGGACGCCCGATCCATGATTGGGCGTTGCAGTAGCGACGCCGGGCAACATCTGCCCGGCGCATGCGTAGATCGGCTTATCCGGCGGCCGTAGGTCTGGATCAGGCAAAAAGTTCAGAAAGTTAAGAAAGGATGTGTCAATAGTACATAAGAAGGAAGATAAGAAATGTGGGTGGGGGGAGGCATGTAAATAGGGCAGTATGGGTGGGGTTTGCAAAATCTGTACAGACTATAGCAAACTCTGCACAAACTCTGCACAAAGATACGCACCGAGAGTTAAGCTAGCCCAAAGCTGCAAAGATCTGTAAGAACGAGAGGAGAGTCACTGGAGTGCACTTGCCACGTAGTTGTGTATCTTTGCAAATTAGTGGGTAATTATTATTCTTATCCTACATTATTAATACTTTCTGTTTATTACAGATACTTTAACATTCTTAATAGGCACCAAAATATGAAAACGAGAAAAGAACACAGCTGTTAATTTATACTTGGGAAAAACTATGTTACATTTCCGGGGAAGTAAACATTAATTTTATCCTTTGCATGTAGAGAGAATACTTTACCTTTGTGTTTATTGCACACAGAGACTGTCCAGATTTACTTTTAAACTGCAATTTAGACTTGAGGTAAGAAATATCACCTCTCAACTCTAATACTGTTTGAAAAAAATGACATTTTTGTCCCCTGCAGTTCAGCATGGTTTTGCCCAGGTGTAAAACTGGTTCTTCAGTTCTGACATTTTTGTGACATGACCCAACTCTTGTTATGTGAATTTTAACATAATCACTGGGAGTCACGGTTAATATTTATTCAGCTTAATCAGTGATCACTAATGAGTACTAGTAAACATAAATAAAAAACAGAATAATTCAGACAATTCAAGGTGGGGAAAAAGAACAGTCACAGGCTAACTGTAAGGCACAAGTAACTAGAAAATCGAAAATAAATAAAGTAATATCAGCATCTGATCACCTCTCCTTAATGTCCAAGAAACAATCAATTGATAAAAAAATATATTCAAAATCATTAGCACAATTGATATCTATCTATCTATCTATCTATCTATCTATCTATCTATCTATCTATCTATCCATTATCTATCTATCTATCTATCTATCTATCTATCTATCTATCTATCTATCTATCTATCTATCTATCTATCTATCTAACACTGGACCGGATTCATACTTAAGTGTTAGATAAGGTGCACAATTGTACGCACCTAAATTTTCTGGCAACTCCCAGGACACGCCCCCATTCTTTGACCTTTTAAGTGACTTACGAGTGTCATAGGAAATCTTAATTTCTCATGTGTATTTTCCTTTATTTTTAATAAAGAAAAATAAAACATAGAAAGTGACGGCAGATAAGAGCCACATGGCCCATCCAGTCTGCCCAGTTGTTTATTTAAAACTATACTGACCCTAGACCCTATTTACCCTCAATTTAGTTTAGGATATCCGTATATTTATCCCAAGCATGTTTAAACTGTTCTACTGTGTTAGCCTCAACCACCTCAGATGGGAGGCTATTCCACTTATCTATCACCCTTTCAGTGAAGTAATTTTTCTGCACATTTCCTCTGAATCTACCACCCTCCAGTTTATATTCATGCCCTCGTGTTCTATTACACCTTTTCCTTTGAAAACTGCCCCCTCCTCTAGTCGGTCACAAACCTTGATATATGTGAAAGTTGCTATTATATCCCCCCCTCTCCCTTCTCCCAGGTATACATGCTTAGTTCCTCTGGCCTTTCTAGTATATTTTGTGACACAAAAAAGCTAGAGGAACTAAACATGTATAGCTTGGAGCAGAGAAGGGAATACAGTGCTAAGCTTTGCTCCTGTTTGTAGAAAGCACAATACATTTTACTGCTATAAGTCAAAAATACAGAAAGTGTAGACTCCTTGATTTATATTTAATATAAGACAGAAATTTTTTGTAAATTAGAAATAATAAACTGTATTTATTTCTAAAATGTGGTCTTTATTATTTTTATTAATGAGAATTTATTTTTGTTGTGATTTGCCAAAATTTGTTTCCTGCATAAAATTAAAAATGTGTGTATCTAATTCTGAAAACTGTTTTCTGTTTCTGTACTTATGGAGGTAATAATTTGTTGTGTTTTCCTTGTTGTGTACCACTTGCAGAATGGACATCAGAGTTTCATAGTCTGATCTTCTGCTCCACAGACACCACACAACTGTTTCATATTGTTTGTGACATATCAGCCCCTGTGTAAGTAATTGTTTCCATTTTAAGCAGTCCAAGGGCCAGATTTAGTAAGGGGGAGAGTTAAATCGACAGTAAAAATCTATGGAGTTTCCCGGAAATTTTTTATTTAAAACTCACTGGATGTACTAAGGAACGAGTCACTAGCAATTTTAAAACCACAGCAATGTCTGGCAATTTAATCATGGCAATTTGGTGTGAAGTTCTAACGAGTTTGTGTTCAACTCTTTGTAGTTTGCTGTGATTTGTATTAAAATGGTGTTATAATTCGGAAATAATGTTTTCCTTTAAACTCGCAGATGTTTGGTCACAAACACTATTTCAATGCAGGTCAATTGCTGATTAAGTGCTTTCATTTTGATTAGGTTAGCTGAACTTGTCAGTGAGCCAAATCTTTGTTTTCTGCCATTGGGGAGCAATTTTGTGTGGATTTATTCTTTTTTTTTTTTTGTTATTTATTCAAATATATTCTGCTGTTAAAAAATTATATTGTTTGTTGGTTCTTATGTTCCAATTTTGTTTCACTCTGTCATTGCCATAGCACATGTAACATTTCAAACCACTTATGGGTATAAATAAGGTAGTAATAATAATAATAATAATAATAATAATAATTAATAATGTGATAATATTAAAATTTTTATCGGTTTAGCAAATTAAAGAATTGTTATCAAAATTACAAAAGTGAGAACACATCACTTGTGTTATTGGGCCAGATCCAGAACAACGCTTCAGAGCGAATTTACGCGTGGCGGAGACGTAAAATTGCCTTTTGGTAAGTACTGCGCATGTGCACCATAGAAAATATGCTCCGCAACGTAGCGGAATTGTGAACGAATGGACAATTTACGTATGTGTCATGTAAATACTTACGTGTGGGCGTGCCAATTTTACGTGAGTCCAAAATACGTCTGAAATACGTTAAGTAGGCGGGGGTTTGTATTTAAAGTGTACAGTATGGGCGTGCTTAGCTGCGTAAATACGTGTTGCCCATACGTACGTGTGCGGATCACTGCGGTTACGTTGGCAAAAGTTAAGGTAGGGTTTGAAAAGCGTATCTT
>WWET01004102.1:96504-108564 GCA_011038615.1 Limnodynastes dumerilii
ATACTGGTAAGGAAACAGATATATGCAGACAAGGAACTGGTAACGTAACAGACTGATACAGGTGAGATACTGGTAAGGTACAGATATATGCAGACGGGATACTGGTAAGGTACAGATATATGAAGACGGGATACTGGTAAGGAAACAGATATATGCAAACAAGGAACTGGTAACGTAACAGACTGAAAAGCAGGATAAACAGGTACAGACACTGGTACAAAGGGCAGAGATGAACAACATAAAAGGAACCTGAAAGAACAGGCAGAATCAGTAACACGGCAGAGACCAGCAAACTAACACAAACAAGAAGCAGGAAACAGAAGCAATGACCCACACCTGTGCTCTGAACCAAGGGGCAGATAAGCCCAGTCCACAGGTGAGGGATAATTAGAGGAGTCCAGACAAAGTATGCAACAGCAGCCACTAGTGGCAGGTAATATAAATGTCCACAATAAAACATACAGGTCTGCCCCTATGGGCAGAACAAGATATAGCAGTCCAGATGTAACTCCTTCATATCTGACATAATGTTGACAACTGATATTGTCCCTGATTCACACGTAAGAATAAGCTTAATCTTTGTGCATATTTTTAGAAAGCGATAAACTGCACATACCCAGAACACAAAGTTACTCTTGGGATCCAGCTGTTAGGCACTAGAATTCATTATACTCAGACTTCAACTCCATCCTTAGTTAGAAAAGTAAGAAGAAGATAAGTGCCAGTCCTCCGTAAGTAGGAGGTTAAGAAGAGTGGATGGGTGGAGGCAAGCAAATGGGGCCTAAAGGGCTGGTTTGCTAAGTAAGCATAGATATATGCACGGAAAGTTAAGGTAGCCCTATGGACGTGGAAGTCACCTAAAATTTGTATGAACGAGGGACTATCATGGGAGTTGTCTTGCCATTTAGTTGCATATTTTTGTGAATCTGTGCGCACTTATTTACTTCTTATCTGTGAATCCAATCCACTGTCCTTAACTTTCTTTATGTTATTCTGTTCAACATTTACCTACCTACCTCCTGATCTCTCACCATCTGTACTGGCCTGCGTGCTTGAATGGGGTCTCTGACATTTGATCTTGAGTATCCTCCCACAATCTCAAACTTAATATTTGAAAAACATAGTTTCAAAGATTAGAATAGAATGGAATTTACCCACCCAATTTAGTTACTTCTATTGACATCTCTGCAATAATCCCTACTCATCAAGCTCACTGTCTATGTATTATCTTTGACTTCATTAATGCCCCACATACAATCCAAGTTTCCAAATCCTGTTACATACATTTAAAAAATATATTTTTTTTTTCATAATATGCACATTTCTAACACAAGAAAATGCAAAATCTCTCATACATGCATAAATCATCTTCCACATAGATTACAGCAATGCTCTCCTTATTGAAATCCCACCATATCAAATTACCCCCCTACAGTCTATATGGCATGCAGCAACCACCCATGTACACCCGATGTACATTGTTCTAGTGCCCATATGTCACACATCGGCACATCCATGTGCCTTTACTTTGGTTTTTCAGTGTAACAACTTCACCATTATTGCCCCTTAAATGTGGCCACTAAATTTAGAAAGCAGCACAGAACCTGTGTTTATGTTTACCCTGTTACTATATCTACCCACACGTGGTTCCTCTATTAACTTCCACTTGCAACTATGTTTATTTATTAAACTTTTTTTTCCCACGCATACAATCTAATGCAATATGTCTTAGAAAACTCTGTAATGGGGCTTTTATTATGTTTAATTGTTTACAGTGACTGAACTTTGTTTAGAGATTCACCCACCAATATCATTTTGATTGACATCTATCTAGGCTATTTAAATGTATTACGACTGCATAGCCACAATCCTTGACAAAGGCCGATGCACGTCTGAAACACGTTGAATTCTGCACACCAAAAATACTTTCCCATGGACAAAAGACACTGCCTTTTTCTCCAGCCTTTATTATTATACGGGGATATCGCCTGCTTTCTCAACATCAGAGTATAGGTGCCGTTCTTAACAGAGAAAGTAAGTCTACCTTTAACGCATTCCTATATGATGTGAAAACAATTACTGTGGATTTGAAAACTTCTTTTTGCATAAATAAAAGCAAACTTTTAATCTTTAATATCGGACTATCTCATGTTTTAATTGAGTTTTAAAAGGTTGAGCATGCCCCTTTCTTAGCGCTTTAGCCTGTTCAGAGTATTTACATTTTACAGTGATTTCTATGTTCTGTCTTTTCTAAATCGCCATTGACGATTATAACAACAGCGATTTAAAAGGAGCAGCATTTTGGGCGATTTTAAGGCAAGTACCCTTTAGAAAATACAGCCCTAAGTAAATCTGGCCCCATGACTCCCAAAAGGACATCACATCATCATAATGGAGGAGGAGGACAGTCACTACTGTTGTGCCATAGGCAGTCTGACCACAAAATTCAGCCATGGCTAAAGCAAAAATCAAAAACAGAAATGTCTTGAAAAAAAAATGTAATTACTAACACTTCATGACATATTACACAAGTAAAGAAAAGGTACCGATCAGCGCTAAGAAAGAGTTTTTAAGAACACACAGCTTAACTAATAATAATTTTATTAGCACCATAAACCATAAAAAAATATATATATAAAAAAAAAAATTCACTAAGTTATTTACTAATTAATTGGTACTTTTTGCCGATTGTACTCCTAAATAGAGCAACAAGATAAAAAAGGCCACAATCTTCAATGATGGATATACCAAATAATGGATAGATCCAAAGTTCCCTCAAAAGATTAGAGGATAAGTTCAGTTATCAAATTCTAATTAGAATAATTGTAGCAATATAGAAATGTTGTAAGAATTTTTATAGAGCATTTATCTGTAGAGTTATTTGTCAGTTCGTTATATGCAAATATATATGCAATTGGTATGAACTTAAAGGGACACCACTGTGCAAATTGAACAAGAGGTCCAGTTTACCAATCCCTTGGTAGATGGATAAAGTTGCAGCTAGGGTGTACAGATGAATGTTTGAATATTATGGGGATCCTGCTGGAAAACATCTTGTGAGAATCTCACAAAGCCACTCACATGTGCTGTACATCAGCGGATGTCTCAGTTCTCGATCTCAAGATAACAGTCCCATTTTAGCTGCTGTATAAAGGGGTTTTAGTCCTGATTAAAGTGCCCTGTACTGAGTAGAATCCAATCCGTTGAAATTGCTCAATTGCAAAATATGATCAGCATAAGAATAACACCTTAACGAGTTTCACAACGATCACCATCGTTTCATCAGAAGGGTATAGAAACAGTGAACAGCTCCTTTTTGAAGAGCTCCATTCCAATCAGCTCGTCAAGGTCTAGGTGTACAATTTAAAACAGTAGTATATTAGTTATTTTAAATAACACCATAGAAAGCAGTTAAGCTGTGTGTTCAAAAATGTAAAATTAATGAGTATATAAAAGAAATATGAATATATAAAAGAAATAGATATAACAAAAGTATATATTAATAATACAACAAAAAAAATATTTTACATTAAATTTCAAATTATAATTTTTAGCAACTTTACATTATTACACTTTAGACTTAATATGCAGACTGATTATTACTCAAGAGATCAACACAAGGCTTCTCAGAGGTGACATTTCCACAGGGTTTAATCTGCCAGGTTATAAAATGTGTTGGATATGACTTTTTATCTTATTTACAATTTGTAAACATGTAAGTACAATTTCTATGTATTTAATTTCTTGAAACAGGTTATGTAGAAAGTATGAAACAAAAAATCATAAAATCAAGTATATTGTCTAGAGTTTAACTTTAAATTTTAATTTTTTTTCCAATCTACTCAACAACATCCATCCAAAATTTTATGAGATCAGGATTCCGTGGATTATGTACACTAATTCACCCGTTTCAGTTTAGCCCTTGGCTGATCCATTTAATGCAGTTAGAATTGTAAGCATATCCTGACTGGGGCTTGCCGCTGTGCCTCGGTTACTTTTGGACCTTTCCTATCTTCACTATCCTCAATTTCTTACATTTTTTTGTTCTTCTCTTGATTTACTTTCTCTGTTCTTTCTATACAGTCATGTAATACTATGTTATGTGTACTTTGTAGCCATCTTTATTTGTTATTTTTTGTTATATTGATATTTTTATGATTAATATTATTTATGTTGATATTATTATTATTGTTATTGTTGTTGCTGCTGGCTGTTGTTAATATAAGTTTTATGTAACGATCATCTAGCATGGATGAGTGCACTTTTGCAGTACACAAAAGCTTGCCAAATCTGATCCAAACTAACGGAAATGAGAGGAAAATTGGAACGGAGTGTTCAGTCCTAAATGTGTTATTTCAATCCTTGAGAGTGGAGACTCGTATGTTTTTATAATTCAGTTTTTCTGTTTTATCAATAAATAATGTACCATAACAATGTGACAACCATAATCTTATTGGGATTTAAAGATATCGAGAGTTTTAAGACGCTACTCTTCAGTTTTTTTCTTACCATTTACTGTGCAACAATATGTGGTAACCTCCTGACCATTATGTTAGTGTTCTATAGCAAGAATCTCCACTTCCCAATGTACTATTTTCTGATACAACTCTCCATCTCTGACATGATGTTGGCCTCTGACATAATCCCTAGCCTTCTTCATGTTATTCTGTTTGGCAGAATCACCATTTCGATTAAAGGCTGCTTCATACAATTTTATTTATTTGGTATTTCTGAAGTTTTTGAGTGTTTTCTTTTGACAGTGATGTCTTATGATCGATATCTTGCCATTTGTAACCCACTACGTTATAACTCTATAATGAGCCCCTTGTTTTGTGTGAAGCTAATTATTATGTGCTGGTTCTTTAGTGCTACTTCTGTATTAATTCAAGGGTTACAAATTTACCAATTACACTTCCGTGGATCAAATATCATAGACCATTACTTTTGTGATTTTGACCCTGTTCTTGAACTTTTCTGCTCTCATGCTTTCTCAGTTCGACTGATTGCTAGTATTTTAAGCATTCCATTTTTTTTATGTTCTTTTTTAGTTATTGCTGTATCCTACTTTTATATAATTTATACCATTGTTAGAATGACTTCAATTGCAGGACGAGAGAAAGCCTTTTCAACATGTAGTTCTCATTTTGCTGTGGTATCAATATACTATGGTACCTTTAATGCTATGTATCTTATGCCAATCAAAGGAAAATCATACACCATGGCTAAATCACTTTCTCTGCTGTATACAGTGATCACTCCTTTTTTGAACCCTATAATTTACAGTTTGCGGAACAAAGACATCATAAAAGCATGGAAAAAATGTATAGGTAGTCAACAAAAATTTTAAGCACTATAATAAATATGTATTAACAAGAGTCATGCATAGATTTTCTATCCCCTGTAATGCCAACCATTATTCTAGGTGTTTTTAACATACTACTTAACAGCTCTTCATTCCTAATGTCTCAAAGCTTTTCTCTCTTACCTCACCTCTCAGCCAATGGAGGGATTCTTCTACAGTATAGATAAGGATGGCAATAGTATTGATCTTCTATTCTCTAAACTACGCTTAATGCCAGATTTACTAAGCTGTGGGAAGGGAATAACAGTCAATTAGATTCTAGCTCTCACCTATTACATACTAGAAAATGTCAGCTAGAATCTGATTGGTTGCTATGGGCAACATCTCTACTTTTCCTTTCCCGCAACTTAGTAAATCTGACCCTTAGTCTCTGATCTTAATAACTCCCCTCTCCCCATCTCAGACCATACCCTTATCACCTGCAAACTTTTTTGCTTTCTAACTTTACTAAACCTTCTTGCACCTGTAGAAATCTTAACACTGTTAATATTAACCAACCTTCTCAATCTTCTGCCTCTAGTTCCTAATTTCTACTTTCCTGATATGTTAGTATCTCACCTTCACCAAACCCTAATATCTGTCCTTGATCTAACTACCCCTTTTTGCACCATTATAATGTCAGCCCACACCTAGGGCACACAAAACCTTAAACCAAAACCTTAAACTCTTCCACAAAGCAGAACGTTAGGCCCAGATTCAAACCTAAAAAGCAGAGGCTTCTTAGGTGCATAATCTTCCATTTTGTTAAACTGGGCATGTGTATTCACTGTGACTACATAATGTATGTAGCCCTTAGGCACGTTTATTTAGGTAAGAGTAGACATGCCACAAAAGACTTAGGCCAGGAGGGAGGACTGGATATTTTCAGAGTGAATTTTCCCACCTTAAGAAGAAAATATGCACAGTTAGTTAAGGGTGCTCTATGGCTTCTTAAGTGTGGGTATTTGAGAAAATGACCTACTACTCATGTGTAGTAGTTTATTTATGCTATCCACGTAACACTTAGGTCTTTATAGATTGCACGTATTAGGTAAGTCAAAAGAAGGTGCATCAAGGCAGCCTTGACAGCCTCGGGGAGGATTTAGGAAGAAGTGAGTGGGGGGATGTAGATTAGCCAGGAAGGACAGAGGGAGCCATTATCTCTGCATATTTTATCTATTATTTTCTAATAACAGGGGGCATTTTGGGGATTGGATCGGTCCGCACCTAACTCTCTCTAAGGTCTGAATACAGTCCTCCGTTCTTCTCCTCCTCATATGTCCTGCTTGCTGCTCACATTTCTCTTTCGGATGCCACTTGGTGTCCTGGCAAAAGTGTAGCAAATAAAGGGACAAACAGACACGTAGTATCATCGGGCCTGATCCAGACCTATGCTCATGAAACGCTCATGTGCATAGCGTATTTACGCCTACATACCTACGATGCACTCTCCTCGGCACTTCCCTTGGTCATATTTAGTTTTGCCTTCTTACGCCCAGGAAACCCAGCCCTAACTTTTCTGTTTGTAATCGGGAGCGACAGTAAGTGAGGGGGGAGTGGTGGAGGAAGGGACAACACTAGGATGGAGGGCACTGCTCACATGAGCTAACACATTAAGAACTTACAAAAGACATAAGGAGGGGGAAGGAAGTGGACTGCTGGTGTAAACAGAGGAGAGGGGGAAGGAAGAGAAGGGATAGATGAAGGATGCAGTGAGGCTGTTAAGTGGAGGAGGGGCAGGCTAGCCTGAACAGGTGCATTTTGAGTGAATACTTGAAGACCTGCAATGTGGGGGAGAGTCTGACTGAAGAAGGGACGTCATTCAGAGAACACTGGATAGCAGAATGGAGAGTGCGGGAAGGGGTGTGCATGTTGATGAGGAAGTTTAAAGAGAGGTCTGAAGCAGGCAGGAAGCCAGTGGAGGGTTTGACATAAAGGAGAGGCCAAGGTAGAGCGGCGTGAAAGGAAGATGAGCCTGGAAGCAGCATTGAATATAGATTGAAGGGGGTCAAGGGTGAGTGGGAGACCTATGAGGAGGAGGTTACAGTAGTGGAGGCATGATATGACTAAAGAATGGATGAGGGTTTTAGTAGCTTCATTGACGAGTAAGGGACAAATGCATGCAATGTTGCATAGGTGGAAATGACAAGAATGAGAGAGGGCACGGATGTGTGGTATAAAGGAAAGTGAGGAGTTAAGTATGACAACTTGGAAGCGAACTTGAGGGGATGAGGAGACAGAGGTATCACCAATAGTTATCGTGATAGAGGACGGGGAGGAAATCCTAGGGGGAGGAAAAAGACAGAAGAGAGGGGTTGAGGTTAGGGAGGAGAGGTAACTTTGAGTGTCATCAGCGTAGAGGTGGTAGTTGAAACCAAAGGTGCTGATGAGGTTACCCAACAAGGAGGTGTAGAGGGAGAAGAGGAGTGGGCCAAGGACAGAGCCCTGGGAGACACCAACAGGGAGTGGAGAGGGGGGGGTGAGCTATTGGTGGAAACAGAGAAGGTGTGGTCAGAGAGATAGAAGGAAAACCAGGAGGATAGTTAAGATTTAAATGTCATATGCACATTTTAATGGTCAACCTCCGTACCTCCTGCAGTTTCAATTATTTCAAAATGGTAAGATAGTTCAATGGAGAGTTGGCATAAATGTGGTAGGTACATACAGGCTAACGCGTTTTGACCCTACAAGGTCTTTTTCAAGGTTCTGTTTTAGGTGTCCGTTTATCAGCAACACTGATGTAATCCCTACTCATAAAGGTTGCTGCAAAAGTGTTCCCCTTGAATTGGAACTGTCCTTTTTTCCTCACATACAATCTGCTTTTAAAACTTGCTACATACATTAGTAAAAATCCAGACTAAGCAAATATATCCCCAAGACACAGAAAAAATAAAATAAAAAAAACCTTATTCATGCATTAATCATCTTATAAAATGATTATTTCAAAGCTCTCCTAATTGAACTCCCAAATTATAAAAATTATCTCCCTACAGTCTGTATTGCATGCATTTCCCTTCTAAAATGCTCTTCTGCGTCAGCCTCTGTATTAGTTGGGTATATTTATAGAATCAAATACAAAACCTTTTTGCTTACCTACAAACTATCAATAAATCTGCATTCACTTACATATGCATAATCATCTCAAGATATATCCCAACTCACTCACTCAGATCGTCACGGGATACATAGCTTTTCTCTATTCTAAACAAATGCTTTGAATCCTGTTTACTGGACTTCTCCGGGTTGAACTTACTCTCTGGAATAACCTTCACACCCATTAAAACTATCCTCTATTCTCCAAACTTTCTCAGTTCCCTTAAGACTCACTTTTTCAGACAAGCTTATCAGTTTCCTCAACCTACTTTTTAACATTTGTCTACCCTGTTTACAACCACTTTGCTATTCAGTTTTATTTTCTGTTATATGATTAACACAAACCAAAGCACTACGCTATCTGATGTCGCTAAATAAAAAACTGTTAATAAATGAAATAAATAAATAAATAAAAATAAACAGAAAAGTGCCACTGTGGGCAGAAAAGTATACTTCATAGTCAAGGCAATATCTTCCAATAATGAGAAAAGGTTATATAAGGTTGTCTTCATAAGGTCCCACACTTGACAGTGCATGTCAGAGCCCAAACCAAGCATGAACTCAAAGGAATTGTCTATAGACCTCTGAGACAGGATTGTCTTGAGGCACAAATCTGTGGAAGGGTAGAGAAAAAATATCTGTAAAAAGCACATGGCAGCCCATCTGGAGTTTGCCAAAATGCTCCTGAAGAACTCTCAGACCATGAGAAACAAAATTCTCTGGTCTGATGAGACAAAAATTGAACTCTTTGGCGTGAATGCCAGGCATTATGTTTGGAGGAAACCAGGCACCGCTCATCACCAGGCCAATACCATTCCTACAGTAAAGCATGGTGGTGGCAGCATTATGCTGTGGTGATGTTTTTCAGTGGCAGGAACTGGGAGAGTAGGCAGGAAAGAGGAAAAGATTAATGCAGCAATATACATAGACATCCTGGATGAAAACATGCTCCAGAGCGCTCTTGACCTCAGACTAGGGTGACGGTTCATCTTTCAGCAGGCCAACCTAAGCACACAGCCAAGATATCAAAGTAGTGGTTTCAAGACAACTCTGTGAATGTTCTTGAGTGACCCAGCCAGAGCCCGATTGAATCCGATTGAATATTTCTGGAGAGATCTGAAAATGGCTGTGTACCGACGCTTCCCATCCAACCTTATGGAGCTTGAGAGGTGCTGCAAAGAGGAATGAGCGAAACTGCCCAAAGATAGGTGTGCCAAGCTTGTGATATCATATTCAAAAAGACTTGATGCTGTAATTGCTGCCAAAGGTGCATCAACAAAGTATTGAGCATAGTCTGTGAATACTTATGTACATATGAGTTCTTGTTTTTTTTATTTTTTATAAATTTGCAAAAATCTCCCAAAAACTTTTTCACATTGTCATTATGGGGTATTGTGTGTAGAATTTTGAGGTATAAAATTATTTTAACATAACAAAATATGGAAAAAAGTGAAGCATTGTGAATACTTTTTGGATGCACTGTATATGAATTAGTCAAGTGCACTTGTGAGATATTAAGCCCATGGCTCAGTTGGAAACACTGAATTGAATCCAAATAGCAGCTGGTCCATGCTTCTAAAGGTTTTATTTCTTGATCCTTCTTCAAGCATGGTGGCTGTTTACCCCTACAACTTTTGGGCAGGACTCAAGATGCCAATTGTCAACCATCTGGACATTTTTTATTGGAGCTAATGGGTAGTAGCCATGATCAGATGGAAATACCCCAAGGGCCAGATTTACTAAGCTGCAGGTTTGAAAAAGTGGAGATGTTGCCCATAGCAACCAATCATATTTCAGATTTCATTTAAATATTACATACTAGAGAATGTCATCCTAGTAAATCTGGACCTTGGAGTATTTCCATCTGATCATGGCTACTACCCATTAGTTCCAATAAAAATGTCCAGATGGTTAATATCTTAATATCTCACAAGTGCGTTTGATTTATTTATATAATTACATGTACTGTACCAATATTCAGTTGACTTTCATATCTAGCGTTTGGAGGTCGGCTGATTTACCTAAATGTGAATCCAGTTCTCTGTCTCTAATTATGCCCCATAATTGCCCAACTCACTAGCTTAAACCGTGCATTAATGTGACATGAGATCTCCTGATTGAGATGAATTGCCTCTTAAAAATATCTGTCCTTCTGCAAATTGTATATTTTTTCACTCTACACCCTATCTCCTGCCTACTAAATTTTATAACAAACTATGTGCCCTTATGGTTGTATAGTTTAGTGTAGGCTGCTAGGCCATGTGGCTGCTTTTGTGAATGAATTTAAAGTGAATAATTTTAGGTGGCAGTCGAATTTGGAGTTACACTGGAGATAAGAGGAAAACAGAGAAAAAGAATATTACTTTTTAAACATAAAACATAGAGGTAATTAAAATTCAGTCTGAGACACCTGCATTTCCTGGACACTTCTTCTGGAAATCCTTTCCTGCACATTGCAAGATGCACTCTGATGCTGCTTCTGGTGACTGCCAGGGACTTCTCATAACTTTGCACTAAATTTCTCTGCCCAATTATTTTTATTTGATATTCATGCTTTTTAGTATTGTGCTCACACATGTTTCATTTCCTATGAACCTCTCTCCAATTATTCTTGCCTTATCACTTCTTTGTGACTACACGGGGCACATCACAGGACTCCTTCTTGTTGCTCGTCCTAGTGTCAGGACTCCTGGTTTTTCACACAGAATATAATGCAGGGGTTCTCAACCCCATTCACAAGTACCTCGAACAGTGCTTGTTTGCTAGTTCTCCTGGCAGGTGCACAGCTGTATTCATGATTTACATATGTGATAAAATGCACATGTCAGAGGCAATCATACACTGTTTGGGTTACTTGGGGACGGGGTTGAGAGAGACCCCCTTTTGATAATATTTTTTCCTTTGGGTGACTAGCTGTTATTTTTGAAATCTCATGTTTCTCATCCTGCCAACTCATATTACAAGGAGTCTCTCCTGTTCCAAATTGTACCACTGCATCAAGATCTGCTTTACTGAAACTGCTGTCTGTTGAGTAAGTAGGCCAATATATGTTGTCAACTCTTTATGTTTTATTATTATATCTGGTTAACACAACAAGCCCCTTAATCTCTTTTTCACAGGCGTCAGTGAATCTCTCCAAGGGGCGGTGTAATTTTCATGCCGGTTTTAGGTGAGGGTGAGCTGGGCCCTTGTCCCCCCTTACCTTCCTAAGTGTCAGTTTGCAGCATATGTATCTGCCTCAGAGTTTCAAATAAATTGCTGTATTATTGTGCAAATCTTTTTCTGGGATGGTGTACCCTTCATTTATTCATTTTTTCGTTCAAGTGGTCATTGCATCATATATTTCTCCTTGGGCCTGATCCAAAACTACAATCATGAAATGCTTGTGTGTGTAGTGTATTTACGTACCTCCGATGCACTACCCTAGGCACTCCCCCTATTCGAACTTACTTTTGCCGTCTTACGCTGAGAAAACCCTACCCTAACTTTTCCATGCGTAGCCGCGGCCATCGTAAAGCTGCTTGCGTAGTTACGGCACTTAGCACGCCCATACTGTACGATTTAAATGGCTCACCCCGCCCTCAGTGCGTATTTACGGATTTCGTATGGCAGGTACGCTACCTTGA
>WWET01004102.1:111340-142924 GCA_011038615.1 Limnodynastes dumerilii
AATAACAATAATAAAAGGTGCCACATAGTGTCTGCAGCGCCGTACAAAATACAACAAAATACAGTACAGACATACAGGGTAGGGATAGACAGTTTAGTATATATTAAATACAATATGACTATAAAAATATTGCAGAAAAACAATAAAGTGAAGGAAGCACAGAACGCAAGGCAAAATGCATGGTGTCAAGCTTTGAAGATCAGGATTGGACGCAGTGAGAGGTTGAGAGGGAGCCACCAAGTGGTGATTGGGTAAAAGAGTAACAGAGGGGGACAAGAGGGTACAAAGTGAGGAGGGAGTGCTGGAGGAAGAAAGAACACTAGGATGTAGATCCCTGCTCGTGCGAGCTAACACACTATGTGGGAGGGAAGAACTTACAGAAGACATAAGGAGAGGGAAAGAAGTGGACTGCTGGTGTGAGCAGAGGTGAGTGAGAAGGAAGAGAAGGGATATATGAAGGATGCAGTGTGGATGTTAAGTGGAGGAGGGGTAGCCTAGCCTGAACAGGTGCGTTTTGAGTGAACACTTGAAGACCTGCAATGTGGTGGAGAGTCTGACTGAAGAAGGGAGGTCATTCCAGTGCAGAGGTGCAGCACGGGAGAAGTCCTGGATATGGGCGTGAGATGTGGTGATCAGTAAAGAGGTCAGACAGCGCTGGTTAGCAGAACAGAGAGGGCGGGAAGGGGTGTGCATGTTGATGAGGTAAGAGAGGTAGGGAGCAGTGGATGAGGAGATGGCCTTAAAGTTGAGGGTAAGGAGTTTAAAGAGAGGTCTGAAGCGGACAGGAAGCCAGTGGAGGGTTTGACATAAAGGAGATGCCGAGGTAGAGCGGCGTGAGAGGAAGATGAGCCTAGAAGCAGCATTGAGTATAGATTGAAGGGGGGCAAGATGGGTGAGCAGGAGACCTATGAGGAGGAGGTTACAGTAGTCAAGGCGTGATATGACTAAAGAGTGTATGAGGGTTTTAGTAGCTTCTTTGGTGAGGAAGGGATGGATGCGTGCAATGTTACGTAGGTGGAAACGACAAGAATGAGAAAGGGCACGGATATGTGGTATAAAGCTAAGTGAGGAGTCAAGGATGACACCTAGGCAGCAAACTTGGGGGGATGAGTAGACAGAGGTATCACCAATGGTTATCGTAATGGAGGGCGCAGAGGAAATCCTATGGGGAGGAAACAATCATTTCTATTTTGTCCATATTCAGCTTGAGGAATTGTTTGGCCATTCATGTGGATAGGGATGCAAGGCACTCGGAAATCTTGAACAGAAGAGAGGGGTTGAGGTAAGGGGAGCAGAGGTAGACTTGAGTGTCATCAGCATAGAGGTGGTAGTTGAAACCACAGGTGCTGATGAGGTTACCCAATGAGTAGGTGTAGAGGGAGAAGAGGAGAGGGCCAAGGACAGAGCCCTGGGGGACACCAACAGGGAGTGGAGAGGGATGGGAAGATGAGCTAGGGGTGGAAACAGAGAAGGTGCGGCCAGAGAGATAGGAGGAGAACCAGGAGAGAACAGTGTCAGTGAGACCAAAAGAGCGGAGGGTTTGAAGAAGAAGAGGATGGTCAATGGTGTCAAAAGCAGCTGACAGATCAAGATGAATGAGGATGTAGTGGCCCTTGGATTTGGCAGATAACAGATCATTGGTCACTTTGGTAAGGGCAGTCTCAGTGGAATGAAGGGGCTGGAAACCAGATTGGAGGGGGTCAAGGGGAGAGTTGTCAGTAAGGTAGCTGATGAGACGTTGGTATACTAAGCGCTCAAGGAGTTTTGAGACAAAGGGGAGAAGGGATAAAGGTCGGTAGCTGGAGGGGGATGTGGGGTCCAGATTAGGTTTTTTGAGAATGGGAGAGATAAGAACATGCTTAAAAGAGGAAGGAAAGATACCAGATGAGAGGGAAAGGTTGAAAAGGTGGGCTAGATGGGCTAGATGGGAGCAGGCAGTGGGAGAGAGGTGTTTGAGAAAGTGTGAAGGAATAGGGTCCACAGGGCAGGTTGAGGGTGGTAAAGATAATAATAGGGAGTGAATTTCATCACTTGTCATAGGATGGAAAGAAGAAAACTCATGATTGCATAGAAGGGGTGGTGGAGAATTGGGGAGAGATGGGGGAAGCAGAGTGGAGGAGATGTCATTTCTTATAGAGATAATTTTGGATGAGAAGTAGGAGGCAAAGTTGGAAGCAGAGATAGAGGGTGGGATGTAAGGCGTGGGAGGGGAGAGGAGAGTGTAAAAGGTGGCGAAGAGTCGACAGGGGTTGGATGCTTGGGAGATGATGAGAGATTTGAAGAAAATTGGCTTGGCTTGGCTTGGGCAAGGGCAGAGCAGTAAGAGGAAAGGATGAATTTAAAGTGTAGGAAGTCAGCAAGGGAGCGAGATTTGCGCCAGAGGCACACGGCAGTGCTGGAGCATTATTTTAGGAAGCGCGTGATCTGAGAGTGCCATGGCTGGGGGTTAAAGTGGCGAAGGGAGACGGAGGAAAGGGGACAGGTAGAGTCAAGGGCAGAGGAGAGGGTGATATTGTAGAGGGAGGCGGCTTGGTTGGGGCAGGAAAGAGAGGTAACGGGGGAGAGGAGGTGGTCGACGGAGGAGGAAAAGGCGGGGATGTCAAGGGTGCTGATGTTCTGTCTGGTGAGAATGCGTTTGGGTTTGGGGAGAGGGGAGGCAGGAGAGGAGAGGGAGAAGGTGGTCAGAGAGAGGAAAAGGAGAGATGGAGAAGTCAGTCAGAGTGCAGCGGTGTGTGAAAACTAGGTCAAGGGAATGGCTCTGTATGTGGGTAGGAGAGGTGGCCCATTGAGTCAGGCCAAAGGATGAGTAAATAGATAGCAGTTTAGAGGTGCTGGAGTGGGAGGGGTTATCAACAGGGATGTTGAAGTCACCCAAGATAATAGAAGGGAGGTCAGAGGAGAGATAGTGGGTGAGCCAGGCAACAAAGTTCTCAAAGAATTGTGAACAAGGGCCTGGGATCTGGTAAATTACAGCAACGCGGAGGTCTATGGGGCGGAAAAGGCGGATAGACATCTGGCCCGAGCATACGCAATAAGTACAAATGTCCGTTTTTATGCACCCGAGCGTAGGTCTGGATCAGGCCCCTTGTCTTTATATATCTAGTCTTTTTTCACATTTGCCTGCTTCAGTGATGGTTCAAGGGCGGTCTTTTCAAATTGATGCATTGTCGTGCAAATCTTTTTGTGGGACGTGTATCATTCATTCATTCATACATTCATTCATTTATTCATTCATTCATTCATCCATCTATTCATCAGTCCACAGTGTGACGTGGTCATTGCATCTTACATCTACATCAACTTCCACTGAGATACGACAGTATCTGATCATCTTCCAACCTACCACTTTCTTTCCTGATTTAATAAGACATTCTTGGAAAATGTTTTTGATTTGGGTGGTCTTGAGCCACTCTAAGAATTTCATATGTATTGGCGCAATACGGATGCTCCCGGCAGTTTCCAAACATTAACAAAATAGACACCGGGGCCCAATTAAATAATTCCAAGCTATAGTATTCAGTCCGTGCATGCCTGCTTTCAACAGTCTACATTTTTTAAAGGAAACACTATAAGACACACAAGACACACAGTCTAGAGCATTGTGGTTATGAAGGAGTAACAGGGACTGGAGCAGCTGACGGAGAGCTCTCCTCATGGCAGACCGCCTGCCCGATCACAAGTTCGAAATACATGGTATTTAATTGTGGTAAAATTAAGAAACAATATAGCTGCTTCAATTGCTGGGAATGCTGACACCAGACTTGCCAACCATTGAATAGGAGCTAAAGGATTTAAAGTGTGGTCATTACACTATTGTGACAAACTGTACATCTGACTCTTCCTCAGGATCAGACTTGCCCTACTGTACATTGGGTACGACCTAAAGGATTTAAAGTTTGGTCAGACTCATTACATTACTGTGACAAACTGTACATCTGTGTCCGTATTCTATGTGTCTAGTCTTGTCCGTATTCTAGTCTTTCAAAGTGCATCAACATTCATTAGAATGCCATGCAAGTCTCTGTTATTCATATTCATTTTTATCCTCTTTGCGATGAGTCTGCTTAAGAAGTTCCTGTTGTTTACTGTGCCCATAATGAGCACAAGCACTAACATCTCTGTGCACCTGTGCTGCATTTTCTTTATGTATGAGCGGGGTCTCCCCACACTGTGCACCTGTTAAACAGCCAGGTCCTCTATCAGGTACGTAGTCTGTAAGTGTCCATCTGGACAGTGCAGTGATGTAGCACAGTTCTGGCAGCAGTTGGACAACATGGGGCACATCACAGGACTCATTCTCTGAAACTTCAGCATACTGACCAGCATGGGCTGTAATAAATCACTCACCTCTTTGTTGTATTGCTTTTTATAATGGTCCACTTAAGAAATATCTGTGCCGTACTTTTTTTTCTTTTTGGGAAATTTGTCTGTTGGCTTAGTGGACCAATCTATGGTTTTGCTGGTTTTAGAGGGGGGTGAGCTGGACCCTCATCCCCCTTACCTACCTTAGTGCCGGTTTTAGAGGGGGGGTGAACTGGGCCCTTATCCCCCCATACCTACCTAAGTGCCATTTTTAGACAGCTGGGCCACCTCTGCTGCACTCTTCTGCAACACAACTCTGCAACATCTTTCTTCTACCTGAGCAGCATATGATTTACCTTGTAAAATTTTTAAAGGCAGCTATATACACACATGAACATTTATAGAGGGCAGATGAGCTGGACCCTCATCCCCCCTTAGTTCTGGTTTTAGAGGAAGGGCAAGCTGGGCCCTTGCCCCCACTTACCTAGCTAAGTGCTGGTTTTAGATGGGGGGAGAGCTGGGCCCTCGTCCCCCCTTACTTAGCTAAGTGAAGATTTTAGAGGGGGGGGCAAGCTGGGCCCTCAACCCCTATAGATAAGTGCTGGTTTTAGAAGTGGGGAAAGTTGGGTCTTCATCCCTCATTACCTGCCTAGGTGCCAATTTTAGAGAAGGACGAGCTGGACCTTCTTTCTCCCTTACCTTCCTAAGTGCCGGTTTTAGAGGGGGGGAGTGATCTTGGCCACAACTGCGCAACTCTGCCACATCTTCCTTCTGCCTGAACAGCATGTGATTTACCTTGTTACATTTTTCAAGGCAGCTATATACACACAAGAACAAGGGCCCGGGGGGGGGGCAAACTGGGCCCTTGTCCTCCCTTAGCTAAGTTCTGGTTTTAGACAGGGGGGCGAGCTGGGCAACCATCTCCCCTTACCTTTCTAAGGGCCTCATTCATTAAGCTCGATTTGGGCTAAATTGCCTCAAATCGCATGATTTGTGCATATAAAATCGCCAAACCGTATTCATTAAGTACAAAATCACGCGATTTGACTGTGATTTTAAATCGCGTGTATTAAAATCGCGGTCCCGATTTTTTTCAATAATAAAGATAAAAGTTTTGTAATTCATTAAAGTCGATTTCGCCTTCAAATCACAAAAAATAAAATTGAAGCCAGAGAGGTGCGATTCTATTTTTTTGGACGATCGGGACCTACAAAAACACATGTACGTATAACAGACATGTGTTTTTGTCTGTGTAAAAACTCAGCGCTGCATGGCTGCAAGCCTTAGCCATGCTGCACTGATAGAACTACAAGGATCAGAAAAGCTGATATTGAAAAAATCGCGATCAAATCGCGTTGTAATGAAATTTAAATAAAAAAAAAAAAATTGCGGCAATATTGCCGCGAAGGCCTGCGATGCAAAATTGCGGGTCAAAATCATTTTTAATGAATGAGGCCCTAAGTTCCGGTTTTATAGGGGCCCAGGGGGGTGAGCTGGGCCCTCATTCCCCCTTACATAAGTGTCACTTCTGATGCACACCTCTGCTGCGCAACTCTGCAACATCTTCACTATGGTTGCACATGATTTATTTCATAAAATTTTAGAGGGCAGTTTGTTGCCAAAAATGACGAGAACATATATTATATGAGTGAAAATGAATGTTATTAGTGTTAATTATGTTTTAAGCGAAAAAAAAAAATACATGGTTTTAGTGATTTTAGGAACATTTTCAAAAAAATACAGTCAAAAACCAAAACATGATAAAAATTTAGAATCAAAACCAAAACCAATTCAATGGGCTCTGTGCTCATCCCTAAACAGTACAGACATAAAGGGCAGGGATGGATGGCATGGTACATAATAATATTCAGTACAGACATACAAGACAGGGATGGACAGCATAGTATATAATAATATACAGTACAGACATACAGGGCAGGGATGGACATCATATTACATAAAATACAATATAAATATAAAAATATCACAAAAATGTAATAAAGTGAAACAAGCTCAGACAGCAATGCAAAATGTGAGGTGTCAAGCTTGGCAAATCAGGGAGTAGGGGAGTAGGGGATAGAGCATAGTAAAAGGTTGAGGGGGAGCCACCAGGTGGGGATGAAGTAAAAGGGTAGCAGAGGGGGATAAGAGGGTACAAAGTGAGGGAGAAGTGGTGGGGAGGGAACAACACTATAAAGTTATTAACCCAGTTTATTAATTGCTATTGACATATCTGCAATAATCCCTACTCATCAAGCTCACTGTCTATGTATTATCCTTGACTTCATTCATTCCCCACATGCTTTCTGAGTTTCCAAATACCATTACATACATCTAATATAAAAACATTATTAGAATATGCACATTTCTAACACAGCAGAAGCTCTCATACATGCATAAATCATCTTTCACATTGCTTACTGCAATGCTCTTCTTTTTGGACTCCCACCATATAAAATTACTCCCCCATCTACCTCCCTACAGTATATATGGCATGCAGCAACCACACTTATATTCCTTCAAAATTCTTTCAAACTTCCACTTCCACTTTCAATTCAATGTCTTATTGATGTGCAAGAGGACAAGAAGCTGTTTTAATGAGTGCAGACCTCAGCTAATGTGTGCTCTTGAGCAATAACCAGTGTTTTTTTTTTTTTCCTAGTCACTTTCCAACTGCTATATGTGAAACCTCCTGATCATTACTCAGTGGCTGTCAGTGCCTGAGTATGGGTTAATATGCTGATTGCTTTCCCTGCAGACCCTCAGGCTTCCTGTTTTTCTTGGAATTTCCCCAAAATTTCATCTGTGTTTTACCTGTTCCTGCAGAACCACCTGCAGCATTCCAAATATTTAGAATTACTTGTGGGCCTTTGCTATCCAGCACTGCTACTATGCAGCACTCTATAGAGCCTAGAGAACTTGGATATATCTGAACACTTCGCCATCCAGAAATACTACCAAGTACTCATCTCTTGTTCAGAATATGCATTTATTTATGAATATCCATTCAGACGACCATCAGGACTACGGATTTTCATCTTCTCCTGACTGGGGCACGCAAAGTGATCCTTTCTCTTCTTGGTCCTTTGGCTAATGACTCCCGTCATATATGGGCCCTTATTTATACTCTCTGAAGGAACTCCCACCCACTACTGTTGGTGTCATCCGCTGCGGTAACTCATGGTGCCCCCCCATTAAACTCCCCCTCAATAATCAGTTATATAGTCAGTGAGGTGAATTTCTGTTTCCTCTTATTTGTGTCACAAGCAACGTTCAAAGGACAGTGCTAAAAGAGATCAAAGAAAAAACAAAGAAAAAATCACAGCGCTAAAGCCTGTAGATAGAGGCTATAAAAGTACTAAAAAAATAACAATTAAATTCCCCAATGTTGAATAAAAGAAACCGAGCAGTGGTATAAAACAAAGAATTCTTTAATACAAAAAAACACATAAACAAGCTAAAAGAATGACACACAGTATAAAAGTGCAAACTGGAGTATATTTAAAGTGCTAGAATAGCAAATGAGCTCAAAATGGGCAGTGGTAAATATAAAAAAATTCCAAGTCCTCCACAAAGTTAGTGGGGTCCAGAAAACAGTATCTGCAAACAATTGCGATTAACGGCAGCAGTGAAAGCCAATTGTATATTCTAGTACTGGGTGCACGTAATATAAGCACCAAGGCAAAGTAATACTCAAATCTTCAGAATGAGATAACAGTTCCTTAGATGTAAATGAAGGAATAGGCACTGTAGAGATCTCAAAGGGTTAACCTTGATATTATCTTTGTTTTTTATTCAAGGTAAGGTTTACCCACAAAAAAAGTTCCCTTTTGAAAAGCAGTACATGTGTGTGATGCATTCACAGGACAGATCTGTAATCTTGGAATCCATAATTCCTTTATGGTAAAAAAAAAACAAAAAAACATGGTGGACCTGATTCAGACTTAAGATGGAACTTGAAATTAAGGACCTGATTCACACTTAAGAATCTCAACACCAATACTGTTTGCAACAGATGAAATATGACTCCCCTGCAATCAGCATGGTTTAGCACAGGATTGACTTTAAGTTCTTATTTTAATAAGATTCTTAAGTGTGAATCAGGTCCTTAATTTCAAGCTCCTTCTTAAGTCTGAATTAGGCCAAGTGTGGGGGGAGGACCTCTCATAGTGCATTAGAGTAGTATAGTAAAAGCTGGCTTCGGCCCTTATGTATTATCCAGATTTCCGCAGCTCCTCGTTTTATGAGGGATGGTAAATAAATGTTAAGATATGGGATCACCAGGCAGAAATACTTATTGGTGAGGTGAGTGGCCTCTCCTTGTCTGTATGGATATCTGGATGCAGCGGGGATCCGATATAGGATCTACGCTACCACTGTGACTTTGATCCATGACTACAGCGTTAGCATAAGTCTGGATCCAGTTCCATATATTTATGAAATTGCTCTTTTAGTGTTCACTTTTCTGGATCCATTTCTCCTGCTCTTCCTCTATCTGTTGGAGTACCACAAGGCTCAATGTTATGTCCATTGCTCTTCTCATTCTACACCACTTCCCTTGTATAGCTTTTAAAGTCATTTGGATTTCAAAATCAACTCTGTACCTATCCATTCTGTCAAAGGTTATAAATAGGGGACCAAAGTTGGCAGAGCTATCAAAGAAAAAGGACCTCTCTGCCGCATCTTTTCTGCTTCCTGCCATTGGACACCAAGGAGGCCTACTTGTATGAAATTAGAAGACTACAGAATTGTAAGTAATAAATAATATTTTATTATTTTTACACTTTTTATTAACAATTTAATTGAAACAGTAATTATTTTTTGGGGAAAGAAATTTCTTAAGAATGAAAATATGCATAGGAAAATAAAGTAGCCTATGGCACAACTAAGTGAATTAGGCACCTAAACAGGGGCGGGGATCAGGCCGCATCTTACTTTCTCTTAGGTCTGAATACAGTCCCTTATTCTTCTCCTCCTCATGTGTCCTGCTTGCTGCTCACACCTCTCTTTTGGATGCCAATCAGTATCCTGGCAAAAGTATAGTAGATAATGGGACAAAGAGACTCATAGGATCATCTAGTGTAATAGGACTGTATTCACAGTTAAGAGTGATTTAGTTGTGGACAGATCCACACCTAACTCACTAATTTAGCCCCTAACCTGCCCCTCATTTTTAGTTACCTTATGCCATAGGGCTACCTTAACTAACAGTACAGGGTTTCCTTCTTAAGAAGAAAACTACACACAGAGAATGCCTCTCCATGCCTCCTCCCCCACCGTTTTACCAGGCTAACCTAAATCTCTCCCCCCTCCCACTACTAACGAAACACTCCCCGAGGTGGCATAAGCACACCTCTCTCTTCCTAAACTTTAAAGACCACACGGAGGCAATATATATGTATATACCTAACTGGTACATAGATTGCGTAAATGTACTACTGCGCATGCACAGTAGTTACATTCTCAAAATTGTGCATCTAAGAAGCCGAAGCTTCTTAGTTGTGAATCCGGTCCATAATCTTCATTTGGCACAATAAGTAAAAAGATAAGAAAGTTATAGTCACATTGGACCATATTCAGACTTAGGAGCGCTCTGACATGCTGACGTGCCTAACCCAGCCTATACTTTACAATTGAAATGCCTTCCTCCACCCACATTGCATATTCTTGCATGTATGCAGTGTTGTCAAGTACAGTCATATGGAGTTGTGCGCACGCACTGAGATCAATGCATAACATCTGCCTTGTGCGCACGCAGTTCACAACAATACGCCAACCTACCCACGTGGTATACGTAAGTTTGCTAACGGTATTAAGTATAAATATGGTCCATTATCATTAGGACAGTTTAGATATAAATGTCATAAGCATATTTTAATGCTCAACCTCCATAGCTTCTACAGTTCCAATTATTTAAAAATGGTAAGACAGTTCAGTAAAGAGTTGGCATAAATAAGGTAAGTATATACGACTCCACGTTAACGTGTTTCGACCCTACAAGGTCTTTCTTAAGGTTGTTTTAGGTGTCCGTTTATCAGCAACGCTGAAGTAATCCCTACTCATAAAGATTGCTGCATAGTTGTTCTCCTTGAATTGGAACTGTTCTTTTTTCCTCACATACAATCTGTTTCTAAATCTTGCTACATACATTTAAAAAAATCCAGACTATGCAAATATATCCCACAAGACACAGCAAAAAAAAACAACCCCTTATTCATGCATTAATCATCTCCTGCATTGAATATTTCAATGCTCTCCTAATCGATCTCCCACATTATAAAATTATCTCCTTACAGTCTGTATCACATGTAGTAACTTGACTGATTTTCTGTGTCAATCTCTACATTTGTTAGCTGTATTTTATTGAATCAAATACAAAATATTTTTGCTTACTTACAAACTATTAATAAGAGCATCCGCATACATATCCATAATCATCACAAAATATATCCCAGCTTTCTCACTCAGATCATCATGGGATACACAGCTTTTCTCTATACTAAATAAATGCTCTGGTTCCTGGTTACTGGACATCTTCTGGGTTGCACTTACTCTCTGGGATAACCTTCCTCACCCATTAAGACTTTCCTCTATTCTCCAATTTTTCTCAGCTCCTTTAAAACTCACCTTTTCAGACCAGCTTACCAGTTTCCTCAACCTACTTCTTAACATTTGTCTACCCTACTTACAACCACTTTGCTATTCGGTTTTCTTTTCTGGTATATGATTAACACAAACCAAAGCACTACGTTATCGGATGCCGCTAAATAAAAACCTGTTAATAAATAAATTGAATAAATAAAAATAAACAGTAAAGTGCCACTGTGGGCAGAAAAGTATACTTCATAGCCAAGGCAATATTTTCCACCATTGAGAAAAGTTGAGGGATGTTCTTGTGATATGATAGTTATATATCCCATAATCTTAGTTTAAGACATCAGAAGACTCAATTCTGTTTGTAGACCCTGCTTTGTAAAATGACTCTAATTGACACCTCAGTAAGATGTTTTTCTCACCTACAAACTAAAACATTTTACAAAATTCATCTCATTAACCCAGTAACCTGACTGCTCCATTCTATACGTAGCAGTTATCCTCAAGTATCAAACTTCACTGTTTTACAGAGTGTAAGTTGATAGTTAGGCTCTCTTACCTCCCAGTGTGCCTGTTACTATTAGTATTGTTATAAAATATTTACTTATAACTGTACAGCACTGTATAATAAGGTGCTATATTTAAAAACTAGCACACAAACCATTACCACACAAACCATTCTAAAACTTATGTTTCACTTAATATATTTCCTTTGATTCATCTTTTTCTTTAATTTTATAAAAGGTCTGTAGATTCTCTTGTTACTGTTGCAGTGGACCAGGGCATGGAGTCTAACTAGAAGTCTGGTATGATGGTGGGGATAGGCTGGGCTGCAGAATCCTAGCAGGTAGCAGCCCTTGCCTGTTCTAACACTAAAGCACCAACACCCAGAGATAGAATAAGGGTGAGAAGTTAGAGTGATCAACCCTGAAAACAGGGTTGGCATAAAGGAGGAAACCCACAGTGAAGGTGGAATAGCACTGGGTAGGCAAGATGGAGAAGCCTGGAGGAGACAATAAACAGTACACAGAGACAACTGCACTCACACTCAGACTCAGAGCTCAATCACACTGGGAGAGGGATAGAAAGTGTGTGAGATTACACAAGAAGAGACTAGATGCAGGGCAGGAACAGAGGCAAGGATCAAGGAGGAAGGATGAATAGATAGGCAAGGCAATCTTCACCAGATGGGCATAAACACAAATCAGTTAAAGTTCTAAAATATGGACATCAATCCCCAAAACACAGGGATTTTTCAACAATGTTTCTAGCTTAAAATTTAATATTGAAAGGGCTTTTTCTCAAAAATATTATAGATCCTAGATATAATCAGAAAAAATCCATGACCTTGAAAAATAGTACATTGCTAAGCTAGAAACGTTGGTTTACCATCCGGGAAGATCTTTTGGACATTTGGTATTATTGCATGGATTTCTTCTGACTGTATCTAGGATCTTTAACACTACCCAATTAATTTGAGGTTTCTAGCCTGGCAACGTGTTTCTTAGAGAGTACTCTTTCAAAGCCAAATGGCTATAGTCTAATTGTGCGAGTATTTAAATTCCTCCTAAAATAATTAATTACTTTAACTGCTTCTACATTGAAGGCAGATCACCATTCACTCCATGTTTACAGGTGGAAGATTTCAATGCCCTATACTAAGCAACGGGTTTCTACCGCTGTACCACATCTCTAAATCTTGGATCCATTATTTTATCTACCATGATTGCTAGGGCTCTAGGATTAAGCCTCAGTTGAAACAAAGAAAGGAAAAAGGGTTTTTTTATACAATTTTTTTTTTTTGTATCTCAACATTTTGATTTATGTCAAAAATAAAAATAAATTTTAAATAAGAAGCTTAACTATATATGGGATTGCTTCTTTCAATAAAATGGTCACATTAAGATGTCACAAAATATTTCTAGATGTAAATCATGAGGTCAATAATGAACACCATGGTGCATTATGGGAATTAATGTTTTCAACTGACCTCAAACAGTACAATATGTTCTTTCTGATATGATCTTTTGAAATTAAATTGATTTAAAATACTGAGAATTTTATTTGGCAAAAATTTTTATCACTGAAAGAAATTACTGAAATGTAGAAGAAATGAATCAATTATAAATCTATTTTCAGTTGGACATTATGATTGAAAAGTACTCATTTACTGATTAGATTAGATTAGATTAATTGTACAACCAGAATATGTGGATCGTAGAAACGTAATCAGATCTGAAGATATCATACTGTAAACATATACAGTATAAAATACGCCCATCAATGGCACATTGGGAAGACAATTGTTAAATAAGTGACAGAGGACCGGATCAAGATGCCCGCAAGCTTTTTTTTACATTCTGGGGTCTGTAACTACACATGTAAGAGGGGAGTGAACTCTGTTGAGCGGTGTTATGGACACTTATGTGTCCATAGCCCAAGCTTACCAAACAATCAGATTCTAGCTCTCACTTTCCTATTACTTAATAGAGAATGTAAGCTAAAATCTGATTCCTCCCCCTTCTTAAATTAGGTCAGACGGGTTGAACTCTTTCCTTCAGAATCAGCCCAGCGATCCTGGCCAGGTAAAATCTTTGGGATGGGATCTGTTGAGCGGTGTTATGGACACTTATGTGTCCATAGCCCAACCTTACCAAACAATCAGATTCTAGCTCTCACTTTCCTATTACTTAATAGAGAATGTAAGCTAAAATCTGATTGGTTGCTATGGGCAACATCTCTACTTTTCCAACAGCTTAGTTAATCTGTCCCATAGTGTTATATAAAATCTCGTATGGAGCGCTGGACTTGTTTATTGATCCTTGAAGTTACACAGTGGTCACTTGTGGTCCTTGGCTGCACCTCTTCCATTTATATATACACTTGCACACATATTTCAATAGAAGTGTGGCCTTGAGTTTTCTTGTTCCCAACACTGTTTCGGGGTTTTGCCATGCAGAAGGCAAGATCTGCCCCGTCCCGTCATATGGATCTTCATGTGGATGGAACAGAGTTCTGTCTACATGGTGATTCGTTGAATAACATCTGGCGCACGCATTATTACCGGCCTAGAATTACTAATGCATGTGGCTAGCTTTAGGAAAATTCCTGGGTTTCAAGCTTAATACTCAGTGATCACAGAGGACTGATCCACAATTAGGACAGAAATAGATATGTTAACCTCCACATTGGAGGCTAATATCATACGTAATTTGTGACCCTATATCCTGTATGTGTGAGAGAAGTACACAACCCCTACACTCCCCTTACACATAAGAATCTTCTGCGTGTAGAAAACCCCACCTTAAAGGTCTGCATGCAGAAGGTTCATGCATACAATGTAGGACTGTATGTAAAGAACTTAGAAAATCTCTACTATACGATTTGCATGAGCTTCCCCACCCTAGCCCCCATGCCTGTAGAGCATTCCGATGCATAAGTATATGGTTAGCGCATATGCAAAGCTAACTTACGCATGTGGTATGCATAAGTCAACTGTCATTATGTCTGAATCAAGTTAAGAATTAAATTATGGGAAAAATATGAAAACATTTAAATGGAATTGCACAGATGGGGTAATATCCAATGAATTTCCATCACTTATAACTTTTTCCTTACAACATCTATTTCCTTCTTGACTAGTTCAACCATTATGTCCTTGTCATTGATCCATCTGTGGTAATGACTTGATAAGTAATTAAGGCCTCCTTACATGCCATGGGACACCATTTTATGAAATTCCTTCCAAACAATATATAAGTATTTATATACTTTTGCATATGGAGGAACTCTTTTTTATGTATTCAAGGTTTACTGTTCCCTTCACATTTTTATTTTTTATTTTTAACCACTATCTTTTAAATCATAAAATGTGATTCATTAAAGGTCAAATTCAGACCTCGTTTTCTCTGTGAGGGGTTTACTTATTTAGAAGAGAGTAGTTAATTTAGTGTGAACTAAGAAAAGTGGAGGTTACTTTTTGACTTTTGGGATTGCTAACTAAATATTAAATGGAGATGAAAGTTAATTTAATGTAAACCATGGGGATGGGTGGTTTATTTTGTATACAACGTGGCTGTGAGATGGGAATGATTTATTAGAAGAACAAAAGTTCTAAGCATCATCAAATAAAAATAAATTATGGTTCCAGGTCATGGTTGTGGGTCGAAAGTATGAACGGCCCTTTTTGGAAAGGGCTGTTTCAAACCAGGGAATGTAGAACTGAAGACCTCACTACAAGCCGGACGCTGCCAGGATCATTCTCTCTGGAAGGGTGAATACCCGGGCCACCTCTACAGAGACTCCTATTTACCATCCACTGATCTGGACTGCATCTGGGAGACGCTAAGAAGATTCTGATATATATTCTTCAATTATCTACTCAGTATTATAGCTGCCTGCACATAAATTAATTAATTTGACTTTTAACTTCTGTCTTTTTAATGATTATAACTGTGTGCATTAGAATAGTTTAGATAGCACTTATTTTATATTTTTTATTTTACAAATAGTAATGTAGAACTGTGTCACAAATAGATTTTTTCTGTCTTGAGGACAAGAAGCAATCAATCATCTCTGAAACAAAGACTTCAAGCCAAATGTTAAGTATCAATGTACCCCCAAACCTTATCCTAATTATCACCCTAACACTCCCCTTGCATTACCTTAACCCAACCCTCCCTTCCCCGCAGCCTGATCCTAAGACTCCCTTCCTAGCAGCCTGACATTAGTATTCACCTCCGGTCCTGTGCTGCAGGTCTAGTGTTCCCCAAAAAATGAATGGGTAAGTATGTCGACCAATATGTTCACCCATTCATTATAAAAAAAAATGAGCATTAGTAGTATTTTTGAAATAGAAGTAACTGAAAATGAGCTTTCAGTTGTCTGGGTTTCTAAAATACTATTATCGGACTGGAGACTGCATCCCCCAGGTTATATAGGTAAGTACATATATGTAGGAAGGTATCTATAGAAATAAATAAGCAAATGTTACCTTTGGTTTCCTAAGCTGGGAGCCTCTCCATTCCCAGCACCTATCGATAAGTATTAATATATTCTATTCATTAAGGTAAATTTTTCTATTATTATTATTATTATTATTATTATTATTATTATTATTATTATTACATTTTACACTGTAGATATTGTCAGAACTATTTACATATTATGTTCATTTGCATTATTTTATTGTATATTTTATGTTTTATTTGTTCCAACTATATTAAACTATTTGATACAAACGCTGCTTGGTATTTGTAGCTATTTTATTTTTGTTCCATTCCAGATATAGCAAGATATATTGTAAATAATTTGTTCATGTTAGACACTTTTGTGTTAAATGGTAAACTGTGCAACTGGAGGCTTTAAATTTACAGTTTACAGGGATCAATTGACACCCAGAACACAAACACACAAATAAGGGTCCCAAAACAAATATGGGGAGTAGGTTCCGATAACATCAAAATCCAGCTTTGAGTGTACCATATGACATATTGAATGGACAACAAACCCACTAAAACGGTAATTTAGCCTTTTGTAAAGAAGAAACCTACAGGGGACAATTTGGAGTTTTGAGATAACCTGATTATCATGTAGTAAGTGAACAATATCCAGTAACCTCTCAATTGGAACATTTTAGACACACAGAATATCACATAGTGTGTGGTGTGTTTTTTGTTGTTGTTGTTGTTTTTTTGTATGAATGTCTATATTGAGTAACTACATAGAATAGTGAGGAACAATAATGGTACAAAAGAAGTCCATGGTTTCTTGACAGTCCTATGAAAAAAAAAAATCTATGATATCACATTAATAATTGTCTCTCATGCATTATTTGACACTATGTTAAATTTTTCTTTATTTTTGCTTAAAGGTTTTATTGAAGGCTTCCTTAATGTCATTATTTCGCAAGCTGTATATGAAAGGGTTAAGCAATGGTGTCACCACAGTATAAAGTAGGGATAATGTCTTATTTCCAGATAATAATTGCCCTTTGGTTGGAACAATATAAACAGAGATTATAGATCCATAAAATAGTGACACAGAAGTCAGGTGAGAGCTACAGGTGGAGAAGACTTTATTTCTCCCAGTGATGGACCGGATGTTTAAGATGGTGGTTATGATGTACACATAGGAAACTATGATCATTATGAATGGTCCTACAATCAGGATACTGCAAATTATTGTTGTCTGCATTTGTACTATTAAAGTATCTGAACAAGAAAGTTGTATTATATAAGTTAAATCACAGAAAAAATGGTCAATAATATTTGATCCACAGAACTCTAATTTCTGTATAAATATTTCATTAACCAAAAGTATCAAGAAACTCAATAACCACAATAGAAAGACATATTTCACACAGGATCTTCTGTTAATTATAGAGTTATATCTCAGTGGGTTACAGATGGCCACATATCGATCATAGGACATCACCATTAGTATGAGACACTCTGTAGTCTCTGTATTACCAAACACATATAACTGTGACAGACAGCCAGTAAGGGAAATTACACCACCTTTATTTAGTACAATGTAAAGCAACATTGGCAAGATATCTGTGGCCATTACAATGTCCAGTAAAGATAAAATTATGATGAAGAAATACATTGGAAAATGAAGAGTTTTGCTCACTGAAACTAAAGCAATGATCATACCATTACCACATATGGTGACACAAAAAACAATGAAAAGGAATACAAATAGCAGGTGATTAAAACTGTAAAGATTGGGAAATCCAAGCAGAAAGACATAAGAGACATTGTTCCCAAGCATTATTTGAGTAAATTCTGAAAGGCAAGCATAAGTTATCACACACAGTGATTATCATTAATTATCATTATTACATTGTTATCACTGTTATCACTTTAGGTATCTTTAGCTCACCTTTGAAAGGATAGAACTTACTGGTTCCTCAAACAAGCCATCATTTTTATTTGATTTTTGAGGATATATGCTGGTTTCTGAACTGAATTATTCTTATTGATTATGTAGAGCACTCAGATAATTTTAACAATTCTTAAAGCTGAAAAGGAAGGAAGGGCTGGTTAGGGTCAAAATTATATTTAAATGATTGAAAGTATTAAAGGTAAATGTAATATATTATTATATTATTGTATTATTGTATTATAATATTATTATATTAAAGGTATTATAATAAGGGTGATTATGTTTAACAAGGAGGGGTGCTGTTTTGAAATATAGGTTATTTGAGGATGGTATAACATTTTAACAGACATTGGGGCAGATCCTGAACTACGCATTTCCGCGAATTTACGTGTGGCGGACACGTAAATTCGTCTGCCACTGTCTCCTCTATTATCCCCCTCTCTGCCACTGTCTCCTCTATTATCCCCCTCTCTGCCACTGTCTCCTCTATTATACCCCTCTCTGCCACTGTCTCCTCTATTATCCCCCTCTCTGCCACTGTCTCCTCTATTATCCCCCTCTCTGCCACTGTCTCCTCTATTATACCCCTCTCTGCCACTGTCTCCTCTATTATCCCCCTCTCTGCCACTGTCTCCTCTATTATCCCCCTCTCTGCCACTGTCTCCTCTATTATACCCCTCTCTGCCACTGTCTCCTCTATTATCCCCCTCTCTGCCACTGTCTCCTCTATTATCCCCCTCTCTGCCACTGTCTCCTCTATTATACCCCTCTCTGCCACTGTCTCCTCTATTATCCCCCTCTCTGCCACTGTCTCCTCTATTATCCCCCTCTCTGCCACTGTCTCCTCTATTATACCCCTCTCTGCCACTGTCTCCTCTATTATCCCCCTCTCTGCCACTGTCTCCTCTATTATCCCCCTCTCTGCCACTGTCTCCTCTATTATACCCCTCTCTGCCACTGTCTCCTCTATTATCCCCCTCTCTGCCACTGTCTCCTCTATTATCCCCCTCTCTGCCACTGTCTCCTCTATTATACCCCTCTCTGCCACTGTCTCCTCTATTATCCCCCTCTCTGCCACTGTCTCCTCTATTATCCCCCTCTCTGCCACTGTCTCCTCTATTATACCCCTCTCTGCCACTGTCTCCTCTATTATCCCCCTCTCTGCCACTGTCTCCTCTATTATCCCCCTCTCTGCCACTGTCTCCTCTATTATACCCCTCTCTGCCACTGTCTCCTCTATTATCCCCCTCTCTGCCACTGTCTCCTCTATTATCCCCCTCTCTGCCACTGTCTCCTCTATTATACCCCTCTCTGCCACTGTCTCCTCTATTATCCCCCTCTCTGCCACTGTCTCCTCTATTATCCCCCTCTCTGCCACTGTCTCCTCTATTATACCCCTCTCTGCCACTGTCTCCTCTATACACCACTGTCTCACTCACTGTCCCCACTATCCCCACTATTATAACCCTTCCCACCACTCTATTTTACCCCTCACCATCTCACTCAACTATTCTCTTCAGTCAATCCCTCATTGTTCCTCAGTCTTAATTTCTATCTGATCTTCTTTCCCTTTCACTCCCCTCTAATAACTCACCTTCAATCTTCTCTTCTTTTTCCCTGTTTCTATTCTGCTTATTCACTTGTGTTTTTTGCATGTGTCCACCCCATCTACTTTCTGTATATCTGTATATATCACTCCCTTGCCCACCTTGTCTTTAACTATTTTCTGTGTTGTTCATTTTAATAGGGCTGGCAATCCCTATGTTTATAGGCTAAGGTGTGTGCTTAGGAGATTAGTGGTTGCTATAGGTTACCACCCCTCATGCAGGTTTGATTTCTCACTTAATTTTTTCAGAATAAATTTATGATTGAAATGGCTCTTTGGATTTGTGTTTGACCCCTTGAGTGCTGCTCTTTTTGGGAACTGTGTTAGATGTTGATCAAGCACCGGGGCAAGTATTGAACTTTTGCGGAGTGACGGTTTTGTGGAGATGCTAAATATTTGCATTTAATATATTTTAATAGTCAAATCAAAATTATTATTATTATTATTATTATTATTATTATAAAACATAAAAATAAGCAATGTGATAACATATAATATACACTTCTCTAACAAGTTTTTACAGATTTAACTTTTTGCTTTTTTTTAAAATAATTTTTATTGATTTAAACTTGTGATGACTTGATACCAGTATTGATGAGCCTTTGGGCCTGATCCAGAACTACGCCAATGCGCTGTGCTTACTAAAGCACAGCGTATCAGTGTTCACTCTACCAGACACTACCCCTGTGCGGGCGTATTTTCCCTCACTTACGCCGGCTGAAGGCTACCCTAACTTCAGCCGGCCTAAGCAAGGGAAAATACGCTCGCACAGGAGCGTTGGTACGCTAAGCTCTCCCTCATTAAACTAGCTCCCCCCGCCCCCCTTCACTAACCTTAACGTAGTAACGCTGGGGGTCATTGATTGGGTGTTGCCATAGCTACACTGGCCAACATCTGCCCAGCGCATGCGCAGATCGGCTTTTCAGCCGATCTTATGCTTTCGCCCACCGTAGCTAGTACGGCGGGCGTAGTTTTGGATCAGGCCCTTTGTGCCTGAAATACTGTCTCTGTCTAAACTAGACTATGTCTATGTTGATCACTGACATTCTTATGTGAATACTGTATCGATAACACTAGTCGACAATGATTTTGTCACAGCACTCCTCATGGGTTTTTATTGGTGCATTTTCTTTGCTAACTTAAACAATATTTACATATTCTTCCAATCACCCATAGTTTTAAAGCCATGTCCTCTTCAAGAGTGCTATGTTACCTGTTAATATAGTGTTTATGGGGGCTTTTATTGGCAACTCCTGGTCTTTCAGTGCAAGGGTTATACTTGAAATCCCTGTGTTGGTTCATCCACACCTGATGGGCATCTGGGTTCACCTTTAAAGCAGATGCACCAACTGCCATTCTTGCTACATGAGGTAACAACAGACACTATACTGTACTTTTCTAATTTTGTCTGATGAACATTGTGGGCTTTAGCTCCAAGACAAAGCACGCCATTGCATACCCAGATTTACCATCCACTATGAGACCTGTGCCTTACAGTAAAGGCATGCCAGTGCCAAAACCTCCAGAAAAGGTTGGACTCCAAAGAGATGAACATGAAATGGAGTCTGCAGAGCATAATAAAGAATAAGGCAAGTGCTGCCCAAACATTTGAGTCTCCAAGTCCGTCTTCTAAACCCCATCTTGTTACACAAGGAGATCTCAATGACCTTGTCAGAGGTTTAAACCTATCTAAAAGGAAAGCAGAATTTTTAGGATGTAGATTAAAAGGCTGGAATCTCCTTCACCATGGGGTGTAACATGTCTAAAAGTCCACTTCTTGGACTCACACCTAGACTTCTTCCCAGCCAATCTTGGGGCTTTCAGTGATGAACATGGCGAAAGGTTGCACTAGGACATTTCCATTATGGAAAAGTGGTGGCAAGTGGAGTCCAAGTATGCTGGCTGACTACTGTTGGACACTTAAGAGAGATGTTCCCAAGAATAGTAGAAAATCATTTGCATCAACAAGTCTGCTAGTTGTGTACCATGCATGTGTTGTTAATCGGTGGGAGTCCCTGCATAGAAAGTTCCTTTTCAGCTGCCCCTTTTTTCGAATACCCATCTATTTTAGAATTATTTTTTATAGAATGGGTGAGTATGCCTATCGGCATTCATCAGTTTTATCCCTTTTCTGAAATGTCTTCAATTTCCCATTAAATGTCCATGGTCATCACTATTCCTACATTCCAAAACAGTGGTCCTATTTTAGGTATCAGGAGATATAAAGTTGCCTTTCCATTCTATAAATAAAGGACATATGTTTTAATAATTTGACAGATATGGCATAATTCTAATTTAGACTATGAAAGACCAACAATACAATCTAATATTAAAAGTGGATTTTCTTTGTCACAATTTTTAGCAACATTTTTGATTTAAAAGTTTTTTTTAGATAAAAATGATCATAAAAAAAAAGAAAACAATCTACAGATAATATTTATAGCTTTAGGTACTGCTGAGAAGAGTTAAAAAAAAATAAAAATGAATTAATAAATAAATAAATAAATAAACAAAATAAAAACCCTCTCAAATATATGACAAATATGAAAATTTTAGGTAAGGGGGGTGGTTCGCTACTGAGAACGGTCTTTTTTAGAAAGCACCATTTTTGACAGCATATTTCTCGAGGACCGACCAGAATCAAAACTTCCTGAACTGCCGCAGACAGGTAAGCTCCGATCTGGATTTCCCCAACCCTAACCGATATGCTATTTCTCTTACCCTAACCCTCCTCTTCTCTTACTCTAACCCTTATGCTATTTCTCTTACCCTAACCCTCCTCTTCTCTTACCCTAACCCTTCTTTCCCTGCAGCCTGACCCTAACCTTCGCCTTATGTAATAAATCCAGTCCTGTAGCCCAACCAAAAGTCTCCTCTTCTAGGCTTCATGCCCTTCCTGCAGCCTACCCATAAGTCTCCCCTTCTCTCATCCCCGCTCCACCGCCTAACCCTAAGTCTGCCCCTTTTAGGCTTCATCCCCTGCCAGCAGCCTAATCCTAAATCTCTCCTTTTCTGATGCAGGAACCATTGGGTCCTGTGGCGGGTCTGCTGCGTGAATTCCCGAATACACAATTTTCGCAATACAAACAGTAGACAATTAGCTGTCGGCTGTGTGTATGTCGAAAACGGCAGTTTTGCAGCGGCACAAGGAACCTGTAGGTGAGGTAGACAAAATCAGGGAGGGGCAAATAGAGGAACATGGGATACTGTAATTCTGTAAGTCCTAATTAATCACTGACAATCAATTAATTTGTTATATGCAATTGAAGCAATTTGAGTGGCTATCTGAATCATATTTATAGATAACATGCAACAATTGTTCACATAATAGTTTAACCCATAATTCATTAATATTGCAATTCCCCTTTGATAACATGGGGCCTGATCCAGACCTAGTTAAATGCTTGAACTTAGTTACTCCTGGGCTAAACCATGTTGATTTCAGGGGGAGTCAAGTTAATTGTATTCTTTGCATGCACTGATATATCTTTGAATTGCTTACTGCACACAGATACTGACCAGCTTTCCTATTACACTGTTATTTAGACTTGGGATAGGAAACATCACCTCTCAACTCTAATACTGTTTGCAACAGATGAAATATGACTCCCCTGCAATCAACAGGGTTTAGCCCAGGAGTAACTAAGTTCATGGACTTAACTAGGTCTGGATCCAGTCCATGGTTAGGAGGCTGATGATATTTTTTAATCTCCAAGGGCCGAATCCAGAACTATGGCCAATAGTCCACTTACGCATGTAAGGTGCCCTCCAGATGTTACGTTAGTGTTACAAATATAACACTTACGTTCCTAACTGAGTTCCAATATAGTGGCATTTAAGTGGGAAGGGGCTGTGCGTTCCCTCCGTCTGCCAAGGTGGGCGGGGGAAGCATGTAAATTGTACAGTGAGGGAGGTTTTCCCCACTTACGAGTGGACTGCTGATTCCCAAGTGTGACTTAAGGCTGCCTTTTGGCAGCATAAGTCACACTTGTTACAAACGAGAGAGTGGAGTGACAGAGGTAGTTCACTCCCCTCTCTCATTTGGACGGACAGCATCCCACATGTACGGAAAGCGCCCAAGAGTCTGGAGCCGATCCCAAAAGAGGAAATAAGTTAAGAATAAATAAATAGAACTAGTGTGGAAATTCTAACACGGTTTTGAGCTCATGACTAGTGGAACACTCAACAGGAGTCTAGTTTTGTTGTCAAGGAGAAATCTCCTTAAACTGGTCTACGAGTCAACTACTGTACTGTTTGCAACAGATGAAATAGGACTCCCCTGCAATCAACATGGTTTATCCCAGGAATAACTCATTTCAAGCACTTACTTAAGTATGGATCCAGACCCAAATTTGCAACTGCATCCTAGATTGACAGTTAGCTAAGATAACATGGCTTAAATAATGGAGACAGAAATGAAAATTAGACTTAATTATATTGTTTACCTGCAGTGTCACTTACTTTTAGCTTTTCCATAAAGCGGATCTCCTATCAGTCTTCACAATAATACTGAAAGTATTTCTTCACTGACAATTTAACAATCAATAAAGACTGATGCTGCCATTTTAACTGAGATATATTTCCTGGCAACACTAGACACCCCCATGGGTGGGGCTATAAACAGGACACACCCCTTTGGTGGTACAGATGTGGACACACACCCTGTGATGCAGCGCCTTGCTAGTGTTATCTCTGATATTAGTTTGCAAAAGTTGGCAACCATGGTTTAAAATATTACATAAGGTTTAAACTGGGTTTAAGAAAGACTTTGACCCTCTCCCTAACCCTGTTAATTATTGTCTTACTTCCATATGGCTGGATCCAGACTTAGTTAAGTGCTTGAACTTAGTTATTCCTGGGATAAACCATGTTGATTGCAGGGGAGTCCTATTTCATTTGTTGCAAACAGTACAGTAGTTGACTCGTAAACCAGTTTAAGGAGATTTTTCCTTGGCAACAAAACTAGACTCCTGTTGAGTGTTCCACTAGTCATGAGTTCAAAACCCTGTTAGAATTTCCACACTAGTTCTATTTATTTATTCTTAACTTATTTCTTCTTTTGGAACCGGCTACAGACTCCTGGGCACTTTCCGTACATGTGGGATGCTGTCCGTCCAAGCGAGAGAGGGGAGTGAACTACCTCTGTCACTCCACTTTCTCGTTTGTAACAAGTGTGACTTATGCTGACAAAAGGCAGCCTTAAGTCAAAACCTAAACCATGTTGATGCCTAAATTGCTTAACATATGCCGCACGCATGCACAGTAAATGCAAGCGGGTGAAATGACGTCATCAGCTAGTGTAAATACGCTAGCGTACGTAGGTTAGGCTCCGGGCCATTATGAGGGAGGAAAAAGTATGTATTCCATATTTAATAAGGGTGTATTCTCACAAATACATCTGTACATTAGCTTAGGTATGCACAATTTTATATGGATCATTTTCCCCAGTCACAGGGCATGTCAACGTCCACAATAATGATGAAAAGTGAAACTACGCCATTTTTGTTTGAAACCTATTTTATTTATGATTACATATTTTGTACATTTACTTTGTCACTTAAAAGAGAATTTGTAAACAAAGCACAACCAACAATTTCACTATACTGTATGTAAAAGTGAAGAAATCCTGTACTTGTGAATGGATGATTGGATAAAAGAACATAAGTTATATATGGTTGAGTGTTATGTAACAGCCAAGCACTGTTTCAGTCTGGATCAGGTACATTGGGCCTGATCCAGACCTATGCTCATGAAACGCTCATGTGTGTAGCGTATTTACGCCAATGTATCTAAGATGCTCTACTGCACTCCCCTTGGTCGTGCTTACTTTTGGCTTCCTACGCCCAGTGAACCCTACCCTAACTTTTCTGATCGTAACCACGGGCGTCCGTAAGCTCAGTGCATAGTTACAATGCTTAGCACGCCCATACTGTACGATTTAAATGCCTCGCCTCGCCCTTGGTGTGTATTTATGGGTTTTGTATGGCAGACACGCCCCCTCGACCGTATTTACGAAGGTGTTACGATCAAGGCTCATACACTCAGATTTTCAGGGCATAACATGAGCGTAACATCTGCCCTGTGCATGCGCAGTAAGTACAAATGGTCGTTTTTACACTTACGTCCGTCATGAAAACACACCCGAGCGTAGGTCTGGATCAGGCCCATTGTGTTTTCATTTCTGCTCAACCATTGAGTTGCCTATCCTTTTTATCTCCAGAAAGTGATGGCAGATAAGAGCCACATGGCCCATACAGTCTGCCCAGTTTATTTGAAACTATACTGACCCTAGACCCTGTTTACCCTCAATTTAGTTTGAGATTTAGGATATCCTTATATTTATCCCAAGCATGTTTACACTGTTCTACTGGGTTACCCTATACCACCTCAGATGGGAGGCTATTCCACTGATCTATCACCAGTGAAGTAATTTTTCCATACATTTCCTCTGAATCTACCACCCTCCAATTTATATTCATGCCCAAATGTTTTATTACACCTCTAGTTGAAAAATGCCACCCTCCTCTAGCTGGTCACAACCCTTGATATATGTGAATGCTGCTCTCATATCCCCCCTCTCCCTTCTCTGCTCCAAGCTATACATGTTCAGTTCCTCTAGCCCTTCTTGGTATGTTTTGTGACACAGGCCATGGACCATTTTAGTTGCTTTTCTTTGCACAGTTTCTAATGTATTTATGTATTTCTGGAGATATGGCCTCCAGAACTGAGCACAGTATTCTATGTGAGGTTGTGCCAACGATCTATAAACGATCGCCAATGATCTATATGCTGCAGAACAGTGTTGGGCTGAAGAGGTTCGCTCCCCATTTCCCTCTCTGCAGCTCCAACCTCATCTTAGTTAATTGATTATTGCTGTGAACATTATGAGGTGCTTGCTGAGGCATTGACAGACTCAGCAAGCATGAAGTTTAACAGAAATAGACAATCCCCTATTGCTGCGCTGCAGGCAGGCTGAGGCAGCAAAGTTAATCCACCAAGTACCTTCCTCCTTTCCCCTCCTCTCCCCTTCCACATAAAGGCACAAACTTTTAGTTTAAAGGAAGGTGCTTAACACCCTAGCTTCAGCCCTGTGCACACATTTAAACTTTAAAAGCATAGTCCTCATAAAGACATTTCTCTCAAATCCTAAATATTGGAAATTTTAATCACCAGGCACACTAGGAAACATTGAAAAATTGGCAAACTTTATTCAATAAACAGCAGACACGTAACACACAGCTATTCATAGAGCTCAGCTGTTTCATTGCATTGTCTTCCTCAGGCACCAATGGTATTCAAACATTAGTTTTTTTGGTCACCTAGACCGTATTCACAGTTAAGAGTGAGTTAGGTACAGACAGAACCACACCTAACACACTTGTGCAGCCCCTAAGATGCCCCCCATTTTTAGGTACCTTATGGCACATAAGAGGTTCATAGGGCTACCTTCTTAAGAAGGAAACTTCACATGGACAATGCCTCTCCTCACCTCTTTCCACCCTCCCCGGCTAATCTAAATCCCTGCACCCTGCCACTTTCTTCTAATCACTCCCTGAGGCAACATTAGCTCACCTCTTTCCTACTAATCTACTCCGTAAAGTCTTTAAAGACCACATATAGGCAATCTATGAACCTTACTGGTACGTAGATTGCGTAAATGTACTACTGCGCATGCGCATTCTTAAGATTACACACCTAAGAAGCCGGAGCTTCTTAGGTGGGAATCTGGTCCCTAATTATCAGTTGGTGTCTGGCTATAGTGCAATGTCAACAGCAACTGGACACACTATAACATTGCATAGTGTTTGTATGACTTTACTTTGGACACATTTCTAAATTGGGTAACTATTGGAAATGCTAAGGATAAAAAGTCTCAGGTGTCTCACCTGTCCAATCCAACATTTTCATAATTATAATTAGAATGCTCCCCTCCCATTCCACGGACAATGAGATCTTGCTGAGCCTTAATGCAGAGAAGGCCTTTGATAAGGTTTCTTAGCTACACCTTAAAAAAAATATTTGAGATTAGACGCTTCGGACACGTGTTTGCAAATTTCATAAGGTTTTTGTATACTAATCCTACCACTATCCTTCTAATCAATGGGATTTACTCGGACAAGGTCACTATGTATAGGGGTACACGGCAAGGATGTCCTCTATCCCCATTATTGTTTAATTTAGCCTTAGATCTCATTTTAAGAATTTTACAAACTTCTGAAATTTTTGAGGGTATTGGTGTGGGACAGGTTCAGACCAAAATCACTGCATTTGCTGATGACCTGTTATTATATATTGGAGACTATATAACCAGGCTAGTCAATTACGTTATATTAGGGACTGGTTACATGATACTGCTATTTACGCAAACACGCCAATTGAACAATCTTTTTTAAGATCCATAACATTGCCAAATTTTATACATATGCAGAGAATTGATATTCTAGACGAAATAGAAGATAATCCACTCCTTATGATCCCGTGGAAAATATGGCATAAGGCACGATCTGAAAGGGGGCTTCAGAGCCACAACACTTTATTTTTGCCATTCCTTGTAAATCCAGAATTTCAGCATGGAGGGGCACTGTATCCCTTCACTGCATGGAGGGATAGAGGGTTCAAGAATATAAAATTTTTAGTGGATCCCCGTAGACAACAAATTTTCTCTCAACCAACTATACACGAGAATTATAATCTACCCAACACCCATGATTTTGCTTTATGCCAGGCTATCCACTATGTACAACATGCAATAAATTATTTTTCTCCTGAACATTGGGTTAATGATTTAGACAAATTATTAAATAGTCCACCCAGCCCCAAAAACCTCATCTCTTCCCATTATAATATGCTTAGAACAACAAAGGCTTTGAGGCCAAGTCCACATATTTTTGCAAAATGGCAAGAAACATTTCCGGATATTGACTTAGAAAAATTGCTTAAACTGTTTAATTATTCTTGTTCGGTGTTGAAGGCGAATACCTATCGAGAGATGTTCTTCAATATTTTTTATAAAGGGTATTTCTCCCCGAATAGGTGTCACATGATTGGCATGCCTAATACGGGTGCTTGCCCAAAGTGTAATTGCCCTAATGCTTCTTTTGTTCATTGCATGTGGGAGTGTCCCAGAATCAAGCCTTTCTGGAGGCGAGTCCAAATCTATACTACAGAGCACCTACTTAGCTATGTTCCACTAGATGCGAAATGGGCTATTTTGGGTATGATTGATCCCGCTATTAAATGCACTAAAGAAAGTAGACATTTAGCCACAATAATATCAGCGGTAGCACGGAAATGTATCCTTCATATGTGGATACAAAATGAGCCTCCAAATTTGAAGTTATTTCATAATAAATTATATTTTGTGTTTCGAATGGAGTGGCTCGAGGCTTCGTTACATAAGGAACAGCGTATAGAGAAATTCTTTGCAATGGGGGAAACATATATTGACACAGTATCCATTCCCATCAAAACTAATATACAAAAATGTTTCTACAAAACTGGATGGTATGAGACAAGGGTTTTATAATCTGATCCCCCTATTTGGTTAACGGTAGTGTAACAGAAGCTTAACAGCTTCTTGGAATCATAGGATGAGGGCGCCCAGGACGGGGAGACAGCTATGATACACTAAGATGTTAGATACCTAGAAATGACAAAGACTACAAATCTATGTGAACTTGTGTTATGCATTATTTCTTTTTTCTTATGTATAATGTTTGACTGATGTAATAACATGTATATTGAACATTGTATTATTTGTTCATTTGTCTTTTGAACTTGAATAAAAACAATAAAAAAAATTACAATGCTCCCATTGATTCCTATTACATATGAATTATTTGATTTTATACAAAAAACAACGGCGCTAAATGTGTCTGAATGCAATGCAAATAAAGTAAAATTAAGTTGATATTGATGATGAATACCAAATTAAATAAATTGAAAAGACAAAAATGAATCAGTATAATATTGAAAATTGGAAGAGGAAAAAAACAATATTTAAAATAAAGTATAATATAGATTATGATATATAAACAAATAAGTTGCAGCTCACTAAATAGAAAACAATTTAATGTATTTTGTATTAAAACATAAGAACAAAAAACTCAGTAAAATGCTCCCACAATTGAAAGACTGCAGTGTGGCAGAATGGGCAGTAGTTAAATATCCAGTGTTTAAAGTGACAAGTGCATATGAATTGAATAACTGGTAAAATACAAATAACCTCCAAATTAATCAGTCAGTGTCAGTTGCCCAGAAACCCCCCCCAGATTGAAAATTTAAGAAATGTTTTTTTGAAATGTGCAAAACAAGTAAAATTTCGAAAAATGGGCATGGCTTCGCGCGTGGCCTGGTACCCATGTGGGGTAGATTGTACACATATTGGAAACCCCCCTTTCAAAATCCTGCATTTGCCACTGAGTGTAACCGATTTAACGGATGAAAGATAATGTCTGAGGGAGAAAGGAAATTATAGCAGGCTCAACAAAGTAATTCATATGCTCCAAATAATGTGACAATATATTTGTACAGCATGTGGACTCCGTACATAGAATCAGGTGTTTTAAGTAGTGGGGCAACCGCACCAACCGATCCACAACAGAGACAATATAAAGATGAAGTCACTTGGTTATTGAAAAGAGGGTGTCTGACCTTTGTGTGTATAAAAAGAGACGGTCACCTGGCATGGAATGGAGCTAGTATCTCCTCGGACCAAAGGATGGATAAAGTCTAACTCAACTGGCAGGCGTCCTGCCGGGAGTAGCTGCTTGGTTAGATAATAGTCTTTGATACCGGCAGAAAGGCACTTAGCCGGAGGGTTGACAGGTGAATATATTGCACACTGCCCAAGGGATGACCAGTCCTATCCAAAATTGTCATAATTATAATTACAATGCTCACATTGATTGCTATTACATATAAATTATTTGATTTTATATCAAATTAAATAAAATTGTGTTTACATTTTCCAAAGGCTTGCTTAATGTCTTTATTCCTCAGACTGTATATGAATGGGTTGAGCAATGGTGTCACCACAGTATAAAGTAGCGATAATGTCTTATTTCCAGCTAATAATTTTCCTTTAGTTGGACTAATATAAACAGAGATGAGAGACCCATAAAATATCAACACAGTGGTTATGTGAGAACTGCAGGTGGAGAAGGCTTTCTGTCTACCAGTTTTGGTCTGGATGTTTAAGATGGTGGATATAATATACACATAAGAAACTAGGATCATTACGAATGGTCCTACAATTAGGATACTACAAATTATTGTTGTTTGTGTTTGTAGGGTTAAGGTATCAGAGCAAGAAATTTCTATAATATATGTTAAATCACAGAAAAAATTGTCAATTATATTTGGTCCACAGAAGTCAAAATTTTGTATATCTATTTCATTCATCAAAATGATCGAAAAATTAAACAGCCACAACAGAAAGATTGATTTCCCACAGGATCTTTTGTTGATAATAGATGCATATCTTAGTGGATTACAGATGGCCACATATCGATCATAAGACATTACCATTAAGACAAGACACTCTGATGTCTCTGAATTACCAAACACATAAAACTGTAATAGACAACCAGTCAGAGACATTGTGCCACCATCATTCAAGACAATGTGTAGTAACATAGGTAGAATATTCGTGGTCATCACAATGTCCAGTAAAGATATTAGTGTGATGAAGAAATACATTGGAGAATGAAGAGTTTTGGTTATTGAAACTAAAGTGATGATAATAAAATTTCCAGCGATGGTGACACAATAAATAATGAGCAAAAATAAAAACACTAAATAATTAAAGCTGTAAAGGTTGGGAAATCCCAGGAGAAAGATGTAAGTGATATTATTCTTATGCATCATTTGGGTAAATTCTTAAGAAGAAGTGATACACTCAGTGATAGCTTATATTTTTGCACTTCTATTTCTTTATCATTTGCAAAAAAAAGAATAGAATGTGCTGTTTTCCAAAACAAGCCATTATTGTGTGGGATTTTTGCAGATAATATGTGCTAGTTTTCAAAATATTTTTTATTGATTTTGTTGATTCCTCAGTTGTTGATATACAATGCTCAATGCTAAATTTTAAGAATTTCTCATTATTTGGGATTGACTTCTAATTGTTCTGCTCTCCTTTCATGGGTAATAATAGGTAGGTAAAACACAAACAAAGACACCAAATATAGTCA
>WWET01004103.1:35575-64279 GCA_011038615.1 Limnodynastes dumerilii
TTGCACTGTTCTCTTTAGGGTTCTTTATTCTGTTGTTACCTTTTAGTCCTGCTTTTAAATGATCCCACCTCCTGCAGATTTTTTTTCAGGGGTCACTTTAAGTTCCCTATTCACCCCTGGTTACAGATGTGGTACAAAATCGACCTTGCAAAACCTCAAATAAACCTGGTTAATAAGAGTAAACCTAGAGAACTAAAAAGTAAATAATATATGCAACTTAAGGAACAATTCACTTGAATGCAATTGCACAAATGTGCCAAGTTATTATGGGATGAAGAAAAAAATACAGATTGTACATCAATGATTAAATTTTACTCTAAAGAAACACGAATTCTCCCATGTCCATAAATTATTCATCTCTATGAATGAATTTGTTCTGTGTCCTTAGAATGCTTCAACATTAAATAAAATGTAATTCTACATAAAAGAGACGCTATGCTGATGCTTGCATTGGCCAATTTCAGAGGAAGGAAAGTCACTAGAGTGAAACAAGAGACAAACACACAGTGTAGATAGAAAGTCATAGTGTGAGTCCAATAATAAGTACCATTGGGGCAATCTAGGCTTCCGAGTATTCTGTAGGTTTCAGTTGAAATGTTTCATTTGAATTGCGGGCACGTCTTACATTCTGCATGCTCAGAACTGCATGGCAATCTACAATAATCATTTGGAACTTATTCAGGAACCTGTATTGAGGAGCAAAGACACTTTTGACAGAGGTTGGAGATGTGTTCACAAGTCAATGTACAGTATAGGTGTTTCCAGGGCTGCCAACCCAGCAAGAGAGGGGGGTCCACCTATACTCTTTTTGGACCATATTCACACCTAAGAAGCTCTGGCTACTTAGGTGCATCATTTTCCGAATGTAACTACTGCGCATTCGCACTGATATGCAATCTACGTACCATTTAGGTACGTAGATTGCCTCCGTGTGGTCTTTAAAGACCGCACAGAGTAGTTAAGTTAGATGGAGACGGTGTAATGCCACCTTTGACAGTATTTAGGTAGAAGTGGGAGGGGGGAGGGATTTAGATTAGCGGGGAGGTGGGGAGAGGCAATGTCCATGCGTAGTCTCCTTCTTAAGAAGGCAACCACGCACGGTAAGATAAGGTAACCCTATGGCGCTCTTCAGTGCCATAAGGTACTTAAAAATGGGAGGCAGATTAGGGGCTGCACGAGTGAGTTAGGTGCAGGTCTGTCTTTCTTTAAGGTGTGAATATGGTCCTTTATCTCTCCAGCAGCATAAATTTGCGGTGTCCTAACGCCAATACTTGCTGCTGGAGAGTGGTAGCAGGCTGCAGAACATCAGGCCGAGTTCCCTGCACATCAACCCGCTGTCAATCATATCTTCAGGTCTGTGATGCTCCGCCCCTTATGACATCACATAAGGGGTAGAGTATCATGGCCCTACGTTGGACTTAAGAATGGGGCGGCTCTGAATCACAATTATGAACCTGTTCCTTCAAGGTTCACAGTGACTTAAGAATAAAGGGGCGTGCCGAGCAAAATTAAGAATGAAGGACTGGATTCACACTTGCGAGCGTGATCCATAGATGCAGAAACTGGTATGTAGATTGCGTATATGACCTACTATGCATGTGCAGTAGGTCATTGCCTAAATATACACACCTAAGAAGCGGGAGACTTTTAGATGTGAATATGGGTCGAAAATAAGAAGATTGGGTGGAGGGAGCCAATGAAATGGGGAAATCTGGGCATGGTTAGGCAAAAGCGGTCTTAATTAGCCACCAAACGCACACAACTGCGAACCTAAAGATAAGGTAGCCCTATGGCATTCGTAAGTCGGTTAAGAAACTGAAAACCGGGGCGTGCTACTTTTTTCAAATTAATTAAGAACCTAAATCAGTCTTGAGTGTGAATATGGGGCCACATGCAGACTCCCAGACGTATAGCATATATGTCCGTAGTAAATGTTTAACGTAATCTACGTATCTTTTCCATACGTAGATTGCATATATGCGGTCTTTATACATCCAGAGTTTAATGTTTTTGACTACTGCGTATGCGCAGTAAATTTATTGCGCATGTGCAGTAGTCAAAAACATTAAACTCCGGACGTATATATTATACGTCTGGGAGTCTGCATATGGCCCATGGTCCTTAATCTCTTGATTAGCCATCTGAATGCATCAAAACTGAAAGTCTGGATCTGACCTTTTATCATTTGCTTTATTGGACAGGGAAAATAAAGGTCACTACGGCGACAATAACTAATTCAGCAATAATACAATGGCCTCCACAGTGTAGCTGCAGGTCTTTTCTAGAAGTTATACATTAGCTTCAGATTCCATTAATGCTGAGACCATAAATGCTTCCATCTAGTCTGTCATTGTAGTACAAAGGTAGTTTCTTTGATGTCCTCCGCTAGAGAAACTGTTGAAGATGAATCAGATCAGTACAGGTCTACAGACCCATCACATTCTTTGCAAATTGGAATCCTTTGAAAACCCTGACTTCATGAATAGTTATAGACAGAAATGTAAAATATCTATGGAAGAATTTTTCTGATGTATCTCAGTACCCCCTTACTCTTCCTCAATCCAACAAAAATACCATTCACCATCTAATTTTCTTGTATGGTCCTCAACCTCCATCCCAGAGACATTAATGGTCCTATAGCTCTTAAAATGAAATTAAAACCTATATCCTAACTCTACTAAGCTGCGGGTTTGGAAAAGTGGAGATGTTGCCCATAGCAACCAATCAGATTTTAGCTGACATTCTCTAGTATGTAAAAAGAAAGTGAGAGTTAGAATCTCATTGGTTGCTATAGGCAACATCTCCACTTTTCCAAAACCACAGCTTAGTAAATCTGGCCCCTAATTCATATTCACAACTACTGCTTGCTAATGATTGCCATTTGCCTGCTCACTATTTTTTCTCCTCCCAGCCTATAGTATAGAATGGTGTGCCACCATTGTTACAAGCACAACTGATGTAAGGTGTAGAAGTGTCATTACACTTAAGACTGGATGGTTTGCAGTGCATTTCAATCTGGTAGCATTGATGTGCACATGAGCAGAGCTTAAAATTGGGTCTCAATACCATTTATATCCATGAAAACTAGAACTCTTGATATGGCCCAGTGGGGGGTAAATAATTCTCTCAAGTGATGAGCCTTTTTAAACTTTAAGATGAATGAATAAGCTCCTAAAGTCTTTTAAACAAGGTTCTCAATGTGGTACATGAGCTGTAATGCTTCATGTGCCTTGGAGACACTGAGGAAAGCAGAAGCTATTAAATGAACACACCCTAGTTTTGAAGAGTAATAGAATTTTTATTGCTTAACAGGTGCAATTTTGTGGGTAATATATATTTAATCAATGATGCTGTGTTTATTTATGGAGACGTCTGAGGAAGATTAAAAATAATGGAAGCATTGAATATAAAGACTAATAATCAATTCACAGCATGTAAATGATGCCTGGACAAAACATACACAATATTTATGTTTTAGGTTCCCATATTTGCATTTCTAGGTGAAAAATTACTCATAAATATGCACAGACTGAGAATTCTACTTTTATAATACAGACCAGAATCTGTCAAAGTTAATACTTCTATGATTTCTAGAGGGAATAAGGTCTGTGCAAAAGATGTATGTTTTTCATTAGTTTTCACAATCTTTCTCTGTAATTTCTCTTAATGGTTCAGTTTTCATAAAGCCCATTTCCCATGGCATCCAAATTCTCTGTAACAAAAATATAACTTTCTTTCTAACAAGTTGATATTTTTCTTTGGAGTTTCTTAAAATATTTTACCATAGAAATGTGTTTTATCCATACTGTCTCGAGACAAGGAATATTACTTTTATTAAACAGAAAATATTGTGAATATTTTCTACATTTGCCCCTATTGCATCTAATTAGTTCATATTTGTGTCTAGCTAGAAATGAATAATAAAAAAAAAGATAAGTTGAATATTATAAATTACAATTGACATATTGTTGAATTTTAAATTAATCAAACATAATATCAACAACAACAATAATAATAATAATAATAATAATAATAGTAATAATAATAATAATAATAATAATAATAATAATACTACCAAGGAAAGGTCCTGATATTGTCACCTCTTCTCCCCTGCTGGGACCGAGCACCCTGGCTGAAGAGGGAGGAGCTGCAGAGATTGACAGGAAGCCCTTGCAGCTCCTGGCTGGAGGAGGTACAGGTCAGATAATTAGATAATGGTCACACAGTAGGTGATACCAGGAGGTTGGGTATAATTTTTAAACATATTTTAAGCTAAAGGGCCGGATCCAGACATGGGAACGATTGCCCCAGTTACACACACAAGGTGGCTTACTTGGGCTGAATGTACTGGAGGATGCATGCGCTCTCCAGATGTTACGTTAGTTTTAACCAGCGTAACAACCATCGTACGGAACTTAGATCTTTTAGGTTCAGAGACTGTTTTCCCTCCGCCTGCTAAGGTGAGTGCGGAGAAGCATGCAAAATGTCCAGGGTGGATGTCACCACCCCCTTACTAGCAGATCAGCGGTCAGTTGGACGGGCCAATGATCCGCTAATGTGACAAAGCTGCCTTATGGCAGTGTAAATCACACTTGTTACACACAAGAGTGACAGGAGGATTGACTGCCCTCTCTCACGGGGACAGACAAACCCCACGTTTACGGATGTCTGGAACCGATCCGGACACAAGCATTTTTTTTTTTAGATTTTTAATCACCATTAGAGGAAAAATCCTGTCTAACTACTAATGATTGCTGGTCCGATCATCTGGAGAATTGGACTACCTTCACTCTATGTCCAGCCACAGCAGCATAAGTCATGGCTAATACTGGGTAAAGCATGCTGGAACATGTAGTGTCCTGGTGTGATGAGTCAGTATCGTCACCCAGCAGTGTATATGTCACTTATTGTATTTATTATTAACACTCATTTATATAGTGCCACAAACTGTCTGCAGCGCTTCACAGCGACTACTATGTATTCACAAGAGCCCCTGCACCAATAGAGCTACACAGTAAGGTCTCACACACACACCAATTAACCTATGATCAGGTTATTGGAGTGTCGAAAGAAACCGGAGCACCCGGAGGAAACCCACACATACACAGGGAGAACAGACACACACACACACACACACACACACACACACACGGTCTAGTCCTGGCATCAAACTAATGAGCTCAGCGCTGACACACAATGACAATATTGTATCATACACCGCTTTACAAAATCTGCATGTAGAGAAAAATAACTCCACCTGATAGACACGTGTTTGAACGGGGTGCGGCTCCCCGGAAAGAACGGCCCTATTTTGAGACATTCTCCCCCCAGCCAGTTCCAAACTGACTAGGAAATAGATTGCTCAAACCTGGAAGTATAGCAATCGATCCCAGGAGCACCGAACACAGTGCTCCAAAAGGTAAGGTTTCCCTACTCCCTTACACTAAGGTCCCCCCACCAGCAGCCTAACCCAAAGTCCCCCCCTCCCGCAGCCTAACCCTAAGTCCCCAGAGAGGATTACTCACCTCTCTGGTGGTCCGGCGGCATCACTTCTGAAAATTAAAGGGTGAGTATGCAAATCGCATACTCACCCATTTATTTTTAAAAAATTGTCTGTCCTTATTTCGCAATGAGAGACATCGCAGCGTGGACTCGCAACGCCCTCCCTTTTGCAGAGACAGGTCATAATCCTTAGGGGTAGATTTACTGAACTTCGGAAAAAGAAAAATGGAAGTTATGCTGATCCAGACCTACGCTCATGAAACGCTCATGTGCGTAGCGTATTTATGCCAGAATATCAACTATGCACTTCCCTCAGCACTCCTCTTGGTCGTACTTAGTTTTGCATTTTTACGCCCAGCAACCCTAACTTTTCTGATCGTAACCGCGGGCGTCTGTAAGCTGAATGCGTAGTTACGACTCATAGTATGCCCATACTGTACGATTTAAATGCCTCACCCCGCCCTCGGTGCGTATTTATGGGTTATGTATGGCAGACACGCCCCCTGGACTGTGTTTATGAAGGTGTTATGGTCAAGGCTCATACGCTCAGAATTTCCGAGCGTAACATAATAGTAACATCTGCCCTTTGCATTCGCAGTAAGTACAAATGGACGTTTTTACTCTTACGCCCGTGGTAAAAATGCACCTGAGCGTAGGTCTGGATCAGGCCCATTGTAACTAATCAGATTCTAGCTGACATTCTCTAGTATGCAATAGGAAAGCAATTGCTAGAATCTCATTGGTTACTAGGGGCAACGTCTTCACTTTTACACAGTTTAGTAAATCTAGCCCCTGGAATTGATTAATACATTTTCAACATTTGTTGTTCTTTAGAAGTTCCATTTTCACATTACCTTCACATGCTGATGAACATATTACGTTTTGTTAACACTCTTCCATATATTAGTTTATTATTGCTAACTTTAAAATGTTTCTTCCAGTTTTACAGCAAGAAAGTCTTGCTCTATTAACTTTTTGTATTTCGTTAGCAAATATTTCACTGTCTATTCAGTTTTCCCCATTCATTTTGTACCCTATTTATTTTCCTTTTTGTCAACTATCCTTGTTATGCCTTCTGTTTATTTTTATGGTTGACATACATAGTGAATCATTTTGTGACTTCTCTGACAATTATTCATTTTGTTTCTCGGCGGGAGGTAACTTTGATGTGTGGGAAAAATTATCTTCCATCTTCAGTCCTGTTGTCAGACATTTAGCAAGGCGAATAATGATACAAAAGTTTTTTTCTCCTAGTTTTGTAAATCAAGGCCATCAATTTGAAGAATGGAAGCATTACATTTAGTTCCTGTATAAAGCAGAAAAAAACAAATTTCTTTAAACATGCAGACAAACATTTTCAAATGAGAATTAATGTCTAGAAAATGAAAATTCACGGTTTAAATTGTTTCATTTTTATTCATTCTTCTATCATTTTCATCCACAATAGTCACTTGTTTCACTATTGTTCCGATCTTTCCTGCATTTTAATTTTTTCACATAATTTTTTATATATTGAATAAAGTAATAAAGTACCTCAGAGACAACAGTGAGGGAGGAAGACGCATTATTAAGGGGGGTTAGGCGGGATGGATGCAGGACGGGTGAGTTATGTGCGGATCTGTCTGTGAATACGGCCCTATGTATTCACACTTACACTGAAATTGTATGCCTCCTCTGCCCTTCCCCCCATGCATATCTCCTACGCATGGGGAGGCTTGATTCCCCCTGGGGGTGGGGCTCAGATCCACACGGAGCAGAGGTTGACTGCGCTCCACTGCGGACATAATCAGGGCCGGCGCGATGCGGTAAGCAGGGTAAGCGGTGCGGGTGGGTGCCAGGCTACACAGGAGATCGTACCCCCGCTCCCCACTCCGCAGCATCGGTGTCTGCTTCCATGAACGCAGCTCTCAACCATTCTGGTGAGAGCACCTTACAATGTTAAACAGCGGCACTCATTCCCTCCAGCCCTTCTCCTATGGCTGAATGAATGCCGCTGGCGTGACCTAAGGTGACATCAGCGTCATTCACTTTAAGGCCTGCTGTGGAGGAGAGCAGAAGACTGAAGATGGAAAGACTGCAAAGGTAAGTAACATGATGGGTGGGAGGCTGGGGTAGATCCAGAACTACGTTTACTCGCGTAGCGTATTTTTGTGTGCGTACCTTCTATACACTTCCCTAGGCACACCCCTTGAACGTACGTATTTTGTCAAGATACGCTTTTCAAACCCTACCTTAACTTTTGCCAACATAACTGCAGTGATCCGCACACGTACGTATGGGGAACACATATTTACGCATCTAAGCACGCCCATACTGTACACTTTAAATACAAACCGCTGCCTACTTAACGTATTTCAGACGTATTTTGGACTCACGTAAAATTGGAACGATCACACGTAAGTATTTACGTGACACATACGTGAATGGCCCAAAGGTTCACAATTACACTACGTTACTGAGCGTATTTTCTATGGTGCGCATGCGCAGTACTTACCAAAAGGCAATTTTACGTCTCCGCCTTGTGTAAATTCGTTCACAAGCGTTGTACTGGATCTGGCCCATTATTGGTAATACTGAGGGCCGGAGACATGATGGTGGATCCTGGGGGGACTGGAGACACTTTATGGAGAATACTGAGGGGCTGGAGATGTGATGGAGGATGCTGAGGGGCTGGAGATACAGGATGGGTCACTATTGTTTGGCTGTTTTTAAGCTAGGAATTTTATAGCGTAGACTAGAAAACTGTGAATTTTATAGTGGTCGCTATGATTTACTTTCTTTAATCATTGTTATAAGATTGTTTTTTATGACGCTTACTATAATCTAGGATGGTTACAGGTGTTAAATTGTAAACAGAAGGGCGCAAATTTAAAATGTGCAGGGGGGCGCCGAACGGCCTAGCACCGGCCCTGGATATAATTGTACTGCACATGCGCAGTACCATTTGCAAGATGGGCAGGGGGTAAACTTTAAAGTATGGGCATTATTTGAGAGTTCCGCAAGGACCAGCAGTGGTATGGACCGCACGGAAGACATAATGCAACGTAACTAAGAAAAAATTTAGCATGAGAGAGGGGAGTTCGCTATGGAATGAGTGTGGTTTGGATCCGGTTCAAAGGGCTGAATCTAGAGCATATTTCATTGCAACCAATAAAGAGTAAGGAATAACACTTCTGACAGTGAGACTAGGTCATGATCACAAGAGACAGTGTTTTCCGTGTATAATATATAGTGTATTCATTCCCGCTTAATTTGTACTGATACCATATTCGGAAATGATTCTGCTCACTATGGAGCTACATTCTATGTCCCCTAACACAGACATAAACACACACTAAGATTAAGTTATATGGCAGTCAATTAACCTGCCAGCACGTTTTTGGAGTGTGGAAGTAAACTGGAGCACCCAGAGAAAACCCACACAGACACAAGGAGAACATACAAACTCCACACAGATAAGGCCTAGTCTGGGAATCAAACTCATGACCTCAGCACTGCGAGACACAAGTGCTACTCACAGAGTCACTATGCTGCTCTTTAAATGCTAAAATAATTATGTTGGTGGGGATACCATAAAAAAGAAAAGCAAAAAATAAATCATTGAAATAAAAAAAAAAATGAATTTGTGAACTTGATCCGACTCTGTCCTCCATTTAGTTCCCTATTTTCTTTCCCCGGGTTTTATCTAGCAATTATTTACTGTTGGCATGCTAAGCAGAGCAGTTAAATGCTACAACCTTCCAAACGCTTGATTCAGAAAATGTATGTAGGGCCCAAGCTATTGGAAGTCTGTCCATGTGAGTGCGTTGTGGTTAAAATACAAAGAAACAGTGTTTTGACCTAGCAATCTGTTGCTCTGTATCGATCGTCAATAATGAGTCATTTTAATATCAGAACAGATCTGGCAAAAGTCATTATTTATGTGTCAACTTACCAGTTATCTTCCTGGAATGTTACAGGGGATACTACATTATGGACAGTTATCTGGATGTTTGGATAACATAGCTGTGAGGAACAAAATTCATTATTAATCAATCTATGTATATATCTACATAACACCAAGGGCTCCATTTACTAAAGTCGATTTAGTTCAAATCGACCATAATCCCAGGAATTTAACGGCGATTATGTAATCGCCACCTTCAATAAAGGCAAAGTCCCGGGATTTTTGCCTTTTGAAAAATCTATTTTTTCAGAGTCAAACCTAGCAATCGCCGTATTTACTAAGAGTCGCTAAGTAAAATCTCAGATGACTTGCTATAAAAAAGCCCAATTAAAAGTGCATGCTGTGTGTGGCGTGTAACGTTGCGCGGCAGAAGCCGCGTTACTTACCTGACCAGAGGGCTCTGGCGTCTAACGGGCTGCTCCAGCGGCGGTCTCCGGCGTCCTCGTGGACCGCTGGGCGCCGCCATCTTGCCTGAGGCACGTGACTCCCCGCGGCCAATCCTGAGGCAGGCCAGGGGAGCACGTGTCAGAAGATCCAATCAACGGCTGGAGCGAGCTATTTAAACCCCACTCAGCTGTTCCCCTGTGCCAGAACTTAGTGTCTTTCTAGGAGCCTGGTTCCCACCTACCCTGCTTGAGACCAGTATACCTACCCTGCTTGAGACCAGCATACCTACCTACCTACCTGCCTTGCAGCATACCAACCCTGCTTGAGACCAGCATACCTACCTACCTGCCTTGCAGCATACCAACCCTGCTTGAGACCAGCATACCTACCTACCTGCCTTGCAGCATACCAACCCTGCTTGAGACCAGCATACCTACCTACCTGCCTTGCAGCATACCAACCCTGCTTGAGACCAGCATACCTACCTACCTGCCTTGCAGCATACCAACCCTGCTTGAGACCAGCATACCTACCTACCTGCCTTGCAGCATACCAACCCTGCTTGAGACCAGCATACCTACCTACCTGCCTTGCAGCATACCAACCCTGCTTGAGACCAGCATACCTACCTACCTGCCTTGCAGCATACCAACCCTGCTTGAGACCAGCATACCTACCTACCTGCCTTGCAGCATACCAACCCTGCTTGAGACCAGCATACCTACCTACCTGCCTTGCAGCATACCAACCCTGCTTGAGACCAGCATACCTACCTACCTGCCTTGCAGCATACCAACCCTGCTTGAGACCAGCATACCTACCTACCTGCCTTGCAGCATACCAACCCTGCTTGAGACCAGCATACCTACCTACCTGCCTTGCAGCATACCAACCCTGCTTACCTGCTCATACCTACCTGCCTGAATCTATAGCAGTCATACCTGCTCATACCTACCTGCCTGAATCTATAGCAGTCATACCTGCTCATACCTACCTGCCTGAATCTATAGCAGTCATACCTGCTCATACCTACCTGCCTGAATCTATAGCAGTCATACCTGCTCATACCTACCTGCCTGAATCTATAGCAGTCATACCTGCTCATACCTACCTGCCTGAATCTATAGCAGTCATACCTGCTCATACCTACCTGCCTGAATCTATAGCAGTCATACCTGCTCATACCTACCTGCCTGAATCTATAGCAGTCATACCTGCTCATACCTACCTGCCTGAATCTATAGCAGTCATACCTGCTCATACCTACCTGCCTGAATCTATAGCAGTCATACCTGCTCATACCTACCTGCCTGAATCTATAGCAGTCATACCTGCTCATACCTACCTGCCTGAATCTATAGCAGTCATACCTGCTCATACCTACCTGCCTGAATCTATAGCAGTCATACCTGCTCATACCTACCTGCCTGAATCTATAGCAGTCATACCTGCTCATACCTACCTGCCTGAATCTATAGCAGTCATACCTGCTCATACCTACCTGCCTGAATCTATAGCAGTCATACCTGCTCATACCTACCTGCCTGAATCTATAGCAGTCATACCTGCTCATACCTACCTGCCTGAATCTATAGCAGTCATACCTGCTCATACCTACCTGCCTGAATCTATAGCAGTCATACCTGCTCATACCTACCTGCCTGAATCTATAGCAGTCATACCTGCTCATACCTACCTGCCTGAATCTATAGCAGTCATACCTGCTCATACCTACCTGCCTGAATCTATAGCAGTCATACCTGCTCATACCTACCTGCCTGAATCTATAGCAGTCATACCTGCTCATACCTACCTGCCTGAATCTATAGCAGTCATACCTGCTCATACCTACCTGCCTGAATCTATAGCAGTCATACCTGCTCATACCTACCTGCCTGAATCTATAGCAGTCATACCTGCTCATACCTACCTGCCTGAATCTATAGCAGTCATACCTGCTCATACCTACCTGCCTGAATCTATAGCAGTCATACCTGCTCATACCTACCTGCCTGAATCTATAGCAGTCATACCTGCTCATACCTACCTGCCTGAATCTATAGCAGTCATACCTGCTCATACCTACCTGCCTGAATCTATAGCAGTCATACCTGCTCATACCTACCTGCCTGAATCTATAGCAGTCATACCTGCTCATACCTACCTGCCTGAATCTATAGCAGTCATACCTGCTCATACCTACCTGCCTGAATCTATAGCAGTCATACCTGCTCATACCTACCTGCCTGAATCTATAGCAGTCATACCTGCTCATACCTACCTGCCTGAATCTATAGCAGTCATACCTGCTCATACCTACCTGCCTGAATCTATAGCAGTCATACCTGCTCATACCTACCTGCCTGAATCTATAGCAGTCATACCTGCTCATACCTACCTGCCTGAATCTATAGCAGTCATACCTGCTCATACCTACCTGCCTGAATCTATAGCAGTCATACCTGCTCATACCTACCTGCCTGAATCTATAGCAGTCATACCTGCTCATACCTACCTGCCTGAATCTATAGCAGTCATACCTGCTCATACCTACCTGCCTGAATCTATAGCAGTCATACCTGCTCATACCTACCTGCCTGAATCTATAGCAGTCATACCTGCTCATACCTACCTGCCTGAATCTATAGCAGTCATACCTGCTCATACCTACCTGCCTGAATCTATAGCAGTCATACCTGCTCATACCTACCTGCCTGAATCTATAGCAGTCATACCTGCTCATACCTACCTGCCTGAATCTATAGCAGTCATACCTGCTCATACCTACCTGCCTGAATCTATAGCAGTCATACCTGCTCATACCTACCTGCCTGAATCTATAGCAGTCATACCTGCTCATACCTACCTGCCTGAATCTATAGCAGTCATACCTGCTCATACCTACCTGCCTGAATCTATAGCAGTCATACCTGCTCATACCTACCTGCCTGAATCTATAGCAGTCATACCTGCTCATACCTACCTGCCTGAATCTATAGCAGTCATACCTGCTCATACCTACCTGCCTGAATCTATAGCAGTCATACCTGCTCATACCTACCTGCCTGAATCTATAGCAGTCATACCTGCTCATACCTACCTGCCTGAATCTATAGCAGTCATACCTGCTCATACCTACCTGCCTGAATCTATAGCAGTCATACCTGCTCATACCTACCTGCCTGAATCTATAGCAGTCATACCTGCTCATACCTACCTGCCTGAATCTATAGCAGTCATACCTGCTCATACCTACCTGCCTGAATCTATAGCAGTCATACCTGCTCATACCTACCTGCCTGAATCTATAGCAGTCATACCTGCTCATACCTACCTGCCTGAATCTATAGCAGTCATACCTGCTCATACCTACCTGCCTGAATCTATAGCAGTCATACCTGCTCATACCTACCTGCCTGAATCTATAGCAGTCATACCTGCTCATACCTACCTGCCTGAATCTATAGCAGTCATACCTGCTCATACCTACCTGCCTGAATCTATAGCAGTCATACCTGCTCATACCTACCTGCCTGAATCTATAGCAGTCATACCTGCTCATACCTACCTGCCTGAATCTATAGCAGTCATACCTGCTCATACCTACCTGCCTGAATCTATAGCAGTCATACCTGCTCATACCTACCTGCCTGAATCTATAGCAGTCATACCTGCTCATACCTACCTGCCTGAATCTATAGCAGTCATACCTGCTCATACCTACCTGCCTGAATCTATAGCAGTCATACCTGCTCATACCTACCTGCCTGAATCTATAGCAGTCATACCTGCTCATACCTACCTGCCTGAATCTATAGCAGTCATACCTGCTCATACCTACCTGCCTGAATCTATAGCAGTCATACCTGCTCATACCTACCTGCCTGAATCTATAGCAGTCATACCTGCTCATACCTACCTGCCTGAATCTATAGCAGTCATACCTGCTCATACCTACCTGCCTGAATCTATAGCAGTCATACCTGCTCATACCTACCTGCCTGAATCTATAGCAGTCATACCTGCTCATACCTACCTGCCTGAATCTATAGCAGTCATACCTGCTCATACCTACCTGCCTGAATCTATAGCAGTCATACCTGCTCATACCTACCTGCCTGAATCTATAGCAGTCATACCTGCTCATACCTACCTGCCTGAATCTATAGCAGTCATACCTGCTCATACCTACCTGCCTGAATCTATAGCAGTCATACCTGCTCATACCTACCTGCCTGAATCTATAGCAGTCATACCTGCTCATACCTACCTGCCTGAATCTATAGCAGTCATACCTGCTCATACCTACCTGCCTGAATCTATAGCAGTCATACCTGCTCATACCTACCTGCCTGAATCTATAGCAGTCATACCTGCTCATACCTACCTGCCTGAATCTATAGCAGTCATACCTGCTCATACCTACCTGCCTGAATCTATAGCAGTCATACCTGCTCATACCTACCTGCCTGAATCTATAGCAGTCATACCTGCTCATACCTACCTGCCTGAATCTATAGCAGTCATACCTGCTCATACCTACCTGCCTGAATCTATAGCAGTCATACCTGCTCATACCTACCTGCCTGAATCTATAGCAGTCATACCTGCTCATACCTACCTGCCTGAATCTATAGCAGTCATACCTGCTCATACCTACCTGCCTGAATCTATAGCAGTCATACCTGCTCATACCTACCTGCCTGAATCTATAGCAGTCATACCTGCTCATACCTACCTGCCTGAATCTATAGCAGTCATACCTGCTCATACCTACCTGCCTGAATCTATAGCAGTCATACCTGCTCATACCTACCTGCCTGAATCTATAGCAGTCATACCTGCTCATACCTACCTGCCTGAATCTATAGCAGTCATACCTGCTCATACCTACCTGCCTGAATCTATAGCAGTCATACCTGCTCATACCTACCTGCCTGAATCTATAGCAGTCATACCTGCTCATACCTACCTGCCTGAATCTATAGCAGTCATACCTGCTCATACCTACCTGCCTGAATCTATAGCAGTCATACCTGCTCATACCTACCTGCCTGAATCTATAGCAGTCATACCTGCTCATACCTACCTGCCTGAATCTATAGCAGTCATACCTGCTCATACCTACCTGCCTGAATCTATAGCAGTCATACCTGCTCATACCTACCTGCCTGAATCTATAGCAGTCATACCTGCTCATACCTACCTGCCTGAATCTATAGCAGTCATACCTGCTCATACCTACCTGCCTGAATCTATAGCAGTCATACCTGCTCATACCTACCTGCCTGAATCTATAGCAGTCATACCTGCTCATACCTACCTGCCTGAATCTATAGCAGTCATACCTGCTCATACCTACCTGCCTGAATCTATAGCAGTCATACCTGCTCATACCTACCTGCCTGAATCTATAGCAGTCATACCTGCTCATACCTACCTGCCTGAATCTATAGCAGTCATACCTGCTCATACCTACCTGCCTGAATCTATAGCAGTCATACCTGCTCATACCTACCTGCCTGAATCTATAGCAGTCATACCTGCTCATACCTACCTGCCTGAATCTATAGCAGTCATACCTGCTCATACCTACCTGCCTGAATCTATAGCAGTCATACCTGCTCATACCTACCTGCCTGAATCTATAGCAGTCATACCTGCTCATACCTACCTGCCTGAATCTATAGCAGTCATACCTGCTCATACCTACCTGCCTGAATCTATAGCAGTCATACCTGCTCATACCTACCTGCCTGAATCTATAGCAGTCATACCTGCTCATACCTACCTGCCTGAATCTATAGCAGTCATACCTGCTCATACCTACCTGCCTGAATCTATAGCAGTCATACCTGCTCATACCTACCTGCCTGAATCTATAGCAGTCATACCTGCTCATACCTACCTGCCTGAATCTATAGCAGTCATACCTGCTCATACCTACCTGCCTGAATCTATAGCAGTCATACCTGCTCATACCTACCTGCCTGAATCTATAGCAGTCATACCTGCTCATACCTACCTGCCTGAATCTATAGCAGTCATACCTGCTCATACCTACCTGCCTGAATCTATAGCAGTCATACCTGCTCATACCTACCTGCCTGAATCTATAGCAGTCATACCTGCTCATACCTACCTGCCTGAATCTATAGCAGTCATACCTGCTCATACCTACCTGCCTGAATCTATAGCAGTCATACCTGCTCATACCTACCTGCCTGAATCTATAGCAGTCATACCTGCTCATACCTACCTGCCTGAATCTATAGCAGTCATACCTGCTCATACCTACCTGCCTGAATCTATAGCAGTCATACCTGCTCATACCTACCTGCCTGAATCTATAGCAGTCATACCTGCTCATACCTACCTGCCTGAATCTATAGCAGTCATACCTGCTCATACCTACCTGCCTGAATCTATAGCAGTCATACCTGCTCATACCTACCTGCCTGAATCTATAGCAGTCATACCTGCTCATACCTACCTGCCTGAATCTATAGCAGTCATACCTGCTCATACCTACCTGCCTGAATCTATAGCAGTCATACCTGCTCATACCTACCTGCCTGAATCTATAGCAGTCATACCTGCTCATACCTACCTGCCTGAATCTACAGCAGTCATACCTGCTCATACCTACCTGCCTGAATCTACAGCAGTCACGTCTGCCTATACCTACCGGCCAATACCTACCTTCCTGAACCCACAGTATATTTACTTCCCTGCCTTGCCGAACATACACCGAACTGTATCTACAACTCACCTGCCTGTCAGAGACTGTTCTCATACATGCCAGTTCGGTCTCACCCTGCCGCCTGTCTGGGCGGAATCTCCGTCTGTCCCTTCAGGGCTCATATGCGCCACCATTATTTAAAACCACCCAGCTTCGTATTCTCTGTTTCCGCCCACCAACCTGAACCCAGTACGGATCTACCTCAGAACGTGACATGGCGCTTTCATAGAAAGCACCACACACTGTGGCTGCAAACACATGTAAAAACTCATGTAAGTTTTGGCATCCACTCCCTTCTGCATAGTAAATGTAAATGTAAATTTTAGTTGTCATCTATCTTGGGTGACTTGCTTGAAGATCTGGACCTGTTGATTGAAGTTTTCATCATCTTCTCCTGCTGGAAGCAGCGTCCCGGTACTGCGTCCTCGGGGTTCCGTTGCTAATGACCTTTAGTCTCTATGACGTCATGATCGGCGGCCGTTTTTTAATGGAAAATCACCGTGATTTTATACAGAAAATTGCAGCGATTTCTCCATGGAAAAATGATAAATTCCCGGCCAAAGTCGCGGCATAGTAAATGCTGCAATAAAAAAAAAAATTGCAGCAAAATCACAGCGATGGCTGGCAATTCATAATCACTGCCAAAAAACGAGCTTTGTAAGTGATGCCCCAAGAGAGGGTTAAGCCCAACCTGGAGGAAGTTAAGTTGCTAATGCTGATACTACGGGCCTGATCCAGACCTACGACCGCAATCGCCCGCGAGCGTAGTGAACGTTCGCCCGGGCGTAAAAACTTTCATGCCCATAACACTCCCATTGATTGTATCTGCTTACGCCGGCTGACACCTACCCTAAGATTTTCCAGCGTACGTGCAAATTTTCGTACCGATACGCTGGTTGTACTGGGCTTAGCACGCCCATACTGTACAATTTAAATGGCTATCCCCGCCTCTGTGTAGTAACTCGAGCGTCCAGACTATCGTCGTAAAAAACGCACGCCCCTTGAGCGAAAAATACGCTGAAAATTCGCTCGCTGTACGCTCATGTCCTTCGGTCGACCGGAAGTTGTCATACTGCACATGCGTAGTGCGTTTTTTTTCACAAATTTTCGCTTACGATGAGCGTACGCTCGCTTGCGGCCGTAGCTCTGGATCAGGCCCTACATGTCAACCAACTGGAAATGGGAAGGCAAGAATAGAAGTCGTAGGGTGAACTATTGGATGTATTTTTAATATATTGTGATGTGGTCATTTTGAGAATTTCTTAGGTTTACAGAAATGTCACCCTTCTGTACCAATATGCTGTTGTTTATCTTTTCAGCGTGTTTAGGGTTTATGTTATATTGTGCATTTGTTGGCATGGTGGTAACCAATGCCAATGTAGATATATTGTTGATTTGAGCTTTTTGTTGGTTATTGAGTACCTGGACACATTCATTATAATGTGAAGATCTGATTGTCAAACTGGTAGGAAACTCCTATCACACTGTTTTGCTCATGATTATTATTCTTATTCTTTTATTATCTATTTCTTGTTAGTTTTTAATTTTTTGTTTCCGTATTATTTATTGACTCATGCTACAAATAAAGCTCATAAATAATGTATGCCATGTTTTTACAACGCAAATAGTGGTCATCTGGGTTCATTTCTGGTTAAATATTTTGGAAACAGAAAAAGAAAATGGATGTCGCTTACGCAAGGTAGGAGGGGGGATATATTCAAAGAATCCAATAATTACGTGTTAGGGCCCTCTCCCTATACAACCAAGCTTCTGACTCGCCTCTGTCACTGCTTTGTTACATTGCTTGTCTACCTTTTATTTCACATGAAATATTGACTCCTAGACCCAGCTCCTTCTCAGTAGCTTTTTAATGTAGTGCCATTATGTATGGAAAATTCAACCAAAAACAGCAGAGAGTTGAAAGAATATATTTGAAATTCTTGTTGGCTTATAGTCAACGGGTCAAAACAAGTATTATGGTTAAATGATATTAGGTGCATAAAAGAAGTGTCCATGTTAGAAGTTAGTCCAAAGGAAAAAAGCATGAGAAATGTACATGTATGGGGCACACTAATCATCACAGTTTGCATTACAGCAGGGTTGCTAACTCCTAAAATTTGGCCAGTTTTCTCTGTATTACGGGAGAGCTGTCAAATCCCGCCCCCCTCCCGTCAATGTCTATTTTAATCCCATTACTAGGGATGGGCGGGACTTGGTTACATAATTAAGACTCACCCACCCAGTGGAACACTTTGGGTCACAGTCAAGGGCATTTTAAGAAGTGAGGGGTCCCTTGTGCAGGATTTGTACATGCCCCCCTTACCTGCAACAGGACTGTTCCGATTTGCGTCCTCAAAAGGGACGGGGCCTAACTGCCCGCGAATAGGGACAGTCCTACCGCAGGGGAAGGGGGGGCTCATTCGGTATCTATTTCTTCCCTCCGGAAGATCTTAGAGGGAAGAAATAGATGCCAAAGGCCCCCCTTCCCCTGCCAATCCTGGGTGCAGAATGAATGCCACAGGGCCCCCTGTTCTGAGAGGCCCATGTGCACTGCACACCCTGCACCCAATATAGATACGTCTATGGTTACAGTAGTGACTGACAGGGGTGGGGCTTAATGGAAATAATATAAATTAGGCAACTCTGCATTACAGACCACACACACACACACACACACACACACACACAGAGACACACACACTCACCACCCTGGACATGTGCATAAAACAATCCTAGCTCGTAGCTGTAGCATTGCTAAAAGCGTTTAGTATGCCTGAGTTAGAATCACATTTTAAATTTGAGCAAATAAAATTGTCCATCCGTGCAAATAGGCATTTTTACACATTATCTGCTTAAAATACATTTTGCTGGATTCTTCACCCTATTTGCTTTGCCAGATTAAAATACTGCGAGCGGAATTATACAGTAAAAAGCATTCATGGATTTGTAGTTTAATTTTCTATATTTGGTTCCATTAAATGTGGGGAAGAAGTTTATGGAAATTTTAAATGATAATCAAGCAGAAAGTTATAGTTAGATTTACGAGCTGTTTTTCAAGACTATAAAAGAGTCATTCAGACATTGTGCATCTATACGAAATTAGCATCCATCTCGTATTGTAAATGTGGCTCATTGCAGAGAATAAAAAGTTGATACATACAGTAAGTATTCTGGGGGTGGAAAGACGCTACGAAGGTAATGATACTGCTTAAGGGATTTTCCATGGATTGTGTTTATATACTTCCAATAAAATGTATCTTCTGCATCATCCAACTCTTTCTTCATATCCATATTTGACATTCATGACATTAGTGAGTCCGCTCATCAGAGAATGCCCAGCAGCCGCTCTGGAGGCCCAACACGGTGATAATTCAGAAGCAAATGATGTAAATGAAGTCTGGGCTCGAGTGTAAGTGTTTGCAGGTTCATTAGTCAGGTTTTAGGCTTTAGAAATTAAATTTGCTTCAGAGCCCCTGCTAGCCACGTCAGCTAGCTACAGGAGTCAAGTCATCCTGGTCAGCTATTAGAATCCCACCTTAGGCAGTGTTCTGTACAACAATATAGGGTCTTCTGTCTCATATGTTATTCTCTTTTGTTCCTTTGCATGTTGTTATTGGTGCTGATCTTATACGGTGTATGTTTTAATTTCTCCTACATTCCTGATCATCCATATGTCTGCTGATTCTTCACTACTCTGTGCCAAGCCATACAGCAGTCACACTTCAGTAGAAAGCATATCCCTAAAGGGATGACCTTATTCTGTTGGTGGTCTCTTTAAGGAACAATCAGAGAAGAACAATGGGGATAGAAGAGTTTGGAGAAGCTGACCTTGGCTTGAAAAAAACAAAAAAAACCTTAAACTTTTTGCTAAATTCTCAAAGAGTGATAGAGAAAAACATATAATAAAATCAGCAGTTCTAAAAAAAAAAAAAAACCACAAACAATCCAATACATTTTCCAACTGTGGAACCCAGAAACAATCCAATACATTTTGCAACTCTGGCCCAAATAAATAAAACGAAAGCAGTTACAACTGCAACTTTTTACAGCTATGGATTTGAGGCAAATTGTTTACCCCCATACTGTATTTATGTCAACACTGGAATGTTTATTGTGCTTGCACATTGCTAAATAAATAGAAAAATGCGTTATGTCAACTGATACCACCCTTTATCAGGCCCTGATAGGTTGAGAGGGAGCCACCAGGTGGGGAAGGGGTAAAAGGGTAGCAGAGGAGGACAAGAGGGTACGAAGTGAGGGTGGAGTGGTGGAGGAAGGAACAACACTAGGATGGAGGGCCTTGCTCATGTGAGCTAACACACTATGTGGGAGGGAAGAACTTTACAGAAGACATAAGGAGGGGGAAGGAAGTGGACTGCTGGTGTGAGCGGAGGAGAGGGGGAAGGAAAACAAGGGATGAAGGATGCAGTGAGGATATTAAGTGGAGAGGGGCAGGCTAGCCTTAACAGATGCGTTTTGAGTGAACACTTGAAGACCTGCAATGTGGAGGAGAGTCTGACTGAAGAAGGGAGGTCATTCCAGTGCAGAGGTGCAGCACGGGAGAAGTTCTGGATACGAGCAAGAGATGTGGTGATCAGTAAAGAGGTCAGACAGCGCTGGTTAGCAGAACAGAGAGGGTGGGAAGGGGTGTGCATGTTGATACGGGAAAAGAGGTAGGGAGCAGTGGATGAGGAGATGGCCTTAAAGGTGAGGGTAAGGAGTTTAAAGAGAGATCTAAAGTGGACAGGAAGCCAGTGGAGGGTTTGACATAAAGGAGAGGCCGAGGTAGAGCGGCGTGAGAGGAAGATGAGCCTGGAAGCAGCATTGAGTATAGATTGAAGGTGGGCAAGACGGGTGAGCGGGAGACCTATGAGGAGGAGGTTACAGTAGTCGAGGCGTGATATGACTTAAGAGTGGATGAGGGTTTTAATAGCTTCATTGGTGAGGAAGGGACGGATGCGTGCAATGTTGTAAGAATGAGAGAGAGCACAAATGTGTGGTATAAAGGAAAGTGAGGAGTCAAGGATGACACCTAGGCAGCAAACTTGAGGGGATAAGGAGACAGAGGTATCACCAATGGGTATCATGATGGAGGGCGGGGATGAAATCCTAGGGGGAGGAAAAACAATAATTTCCGATTTGTCCATATTGAGCTTGAGGAAGCGTTTGGCCATTCATGTGGATAGGGATGCAAGGCACTCGGAAATCTTAGACAGAAGAGAGGGGTTGAAGTCAGGGGAGGAGAGGTAAATTTGAGTGTCATCAGCGTAGAGGTGGTAGTTGAAACCAAAGGTGCTGATGAGGTTACCCAAAGAGGATAAATTAAGTGATAATAAAGATTGAGTTAGGACAAATTCGCACCTAATTTTCCACGCTTTTCGGTACCTTAAGGGCACTAAAGCCATAGGGCTGCCTTAACTAACCGTGCGTAGTTTCCTTCTTAAGAACAGCTACTAACAGCAGTTATAGTGGCAGCAGTTCTTGGTTCGCTATGATGCCCCTTTGTAATGCCGACTAAAAAACCACAATGCTCCTGCATCCCTCCCCACTGCACTCTTCTGTCTGTCTCTCTCTGCTGTCCTGTCCTCTCCCTGACGGTCTTCGCCTCCATCTTCAACAATCTGAATTCTGACCGTTAACATTCCGGCAGCGCTACCCCAACACCTTTCTATCCAAATTCTGCAATGCATATAGCAGCGGTTCCCAAACTGTGCGCCATGGCTCCATGGGGTGCCGCGACGCTGTCACCAGGGTGCCGCGGAACCACTGTGGTATCCTGGCCACAATGCAGGTGAAGAGTCCAGCTGTCTGCCGTCTCCTGATGGCGCACAGAGCTTCATGCGTGTGACGTCACACACATGAAGCAGGAATCTCTGTTCGCCACCAGAGGAGCATGCATAGATGAGCAGAGGACAGCATAGTGCAGGTATGCTCTCTGCACTTTTTAAAGGAGGAGATCATGGGGAGGGGGACAACACAGGAGGAGATGAGGGGGACAACACAGGAGGAGATGATGGGGAAGGGGGACAACACAGGAGGAGATGATGGGGAGCGGATAAGTGGAAGGAGAGATGATGGAAATAGAGAACTGACATAGGGGAGGTGGAGATGATAAATGGAGAGAGGGAGACGATAATGGTATGGTGATGAATGGGGAGGGGGAGATGATGAAGAGAACCAGGAGGGGGAACTGATGAAGAGGAGGAAGAAATAATGAAGGGGATGGAGAAATTATAAAAGAATGGGGAGATGATGAAGGGGGAGGGGGTGACGATAAAGTGAATGGGGAGAAAGGTAGTTGATGAGACGTTGGTAGACGAAGCGCTCAAGGAGTTTGGAGATGAAGGGGAGAAGGGATATAGGTTGGTAGATGGATTGGGATGTAGGGTCCAGCTTAGGTTTTTTGAGAATGGGAGAGACAAGAGCATGCTTAAAAGAGGAAGGAAAGATACCAGATGAGAGGGAAAGGTTGAAAAGGTGGGCTAGATGGGAGCAGGCAGTGGGAGAGAGGTGTTTGAGAAGGTGTGAGGGAATAGGGTCTGTAATTATGCTTCAAAAGCGGGATGAGGCATTTAAATCGTACAGTATGGGTGTGCTTAGGTGCATAAGTACGTGCAGTCATTACGGCCGACAGGAGTTACACTTATAAAAGTTAAGGCAGGGTTTGGCAAGCGTAAAACGGCAAAAATAAGTACGACCGAGGGGAGTGCCTACGGGAGTGCATAGTAATTACGAAAGCATAAATACGCTACGCATTGAAACATAAAGGAAACGTAGCTCTGGATCCAGCCCAAAGAAACTAAAAGATTTCTCAGAGGTTTGCTGTACTTTTCACATCCAGATTCGTAAATTTACTTTACTCTATCCGTCAAAGCTACCGATCCTGGATGACGGACAAACACATTTTTTATTGGATGCTATTGAGGCCGAAGAATTTGTACGCACCCTCCCATCCCCAATGTATATCTTTAAGGTTTACCTGATAAGTGTGGTGTGTATGTAGCAAATGTAATTGAAGCCTATATCTCATTTCTAGTCACATTTGCCCAACCTGGGCCCCCTTATTTTCTGGTTGTGTAATGTTTGACTATTTAATGGACTACTTTTGGGGCCGTATTCAGAGCGCCCATATACGCAATCTACAGTGCAACAAGAAACGTAGATGACTTTAGAAAATGACTGCGCATGCACAGTAGCACAAATCGGAGCTCTGAATACGGGCCCTGCTCCTTTATTAGAATAGTCATAGGTTTGAAAGAAGTTATTTTTTTGATGGTCACTATTAGGTAACTCGGTGTTCAACATACAGTTAACGGTTGAGAAAATCAGAAAACTGTGGTTAGACAAAGCAATGTTTTTTCTTATATTTGTGTGTTCTGAATTACAATTCAGAACACTGAATCTGCCCTTGTTGCCCTTCATAATGATATGTTCCTGGGCTCATCTCTCTATCTGAAGGGGTAGGATAAGCTCTAACAATACATTACATAATCCAGGCACTATTATACATGTTACAATCCCTGCCTATAATCTTAATGCACTTTGACATTATTAAGTTGAATAGCCTTTTCAGAAACTTTATCCGGAAAGAAAGGAGACTGCGGATCAGTCTTTTAAAGCTTTAACAATCAATAAAAAATTGGTGGAATCAATTTCCCAGATTTGAGACGTTATAGCCATGCTGCGATATGACACCCAGGCCCGGCGACAGGGGGAAACAAGCAGAACAGTTATGACGGGTTCCGAGGTTCAGAGGGAACCCTGCTATCCACTGCTGTATATACTACTAAGGAGGGATAGGGGCCTCCAAAAACAAGAGTGTACAAGGCTCCAAGATTTCTGTTCATGGGCCTGACTACGCCACCTAAGGGAATGGCTATCTAACACTTTAATTTACACTAACACTCTGGTGGAAAGCAGATTTCTTACTGATTTAAATCTGGTATCATTTTTATAAACAACTGACGACTGACTGTGGCACTCATTCAAGCATTCACTCAATAAAAACACGGACAACTTTGTGGCAATTAAAAGGGGGCACAGATTTATTAATTATGAAATTAGACTAATAATTTGTAGAGAACGAAGGTGGCAAAGATAGCCAGTGGGTAGTCAGCTGAAAAGGAGGAGGATCGCTAAATGAGGACAGGAAGCCCCTGTCCTTGGCGCCCTGGAGGTATTGGTCAATTTAAGAACACACCCCTGTCATGCAGCACACCCCGGGGGGAACCAGGGAGGCATCCGGGAACCAGCCAGGTGGCTTAGCTTCGTGCTTCAGCTCATAGGGGTGTGTCTTCACTGCACCAAACCTTAAAGCTCTGAACCTAGCACCAAATGATGCTGACCAACCCCACCGCTACCACCAAATCTAATGCCCCAACTGGAAAGAAAAACATGTTAACAAAACAATTCTAACTAAAGGGAAGGAGGAAGAAATCTACTAGAAGGAAGGAAAATGTCTGTCTAAGGTTTATATAGACTTACTGCCCCCACCCCTTATCCCACCCCCTTAATGACCTAACCACCCTGAACCTAACTAAAACTACAATACCCATACTGCTTGCTGATGCATGCCACAGCAGTTGAGTGTTTATATTCTTTCTTGCCTATTTGGCAATCTCTCCTTTACTTGCACGATCAGGAAATTGTTCAGTTAGTGAAAGAAAACCCTTTATTATGGTCAACACACCAGGTCTGAACCTCAACTCACACTCCTCCCTACAACAAAGATTTCTCCACAACCGTGAATTCCAAAAGAACAACAGAACAACTTACCCCTTCGGACTATGGCATGGGCGGAGTCTTCACTCTATCTCGGTCCTAGTAGATAAACAAAATATATGCCCCTTGACATTGCAACAAGTGGTGGAACACTTTGATTTTTTAAGACCATTTCTGTTTTCATACTTTCAGGCTCAACACTATATATTGACTGTGACTCGCCCTCTCTTGAGATGGATTGGCACAACAACCTAGACCATTTGCTTTCCCAAATACAGCCTTCACATAATTTCTATACAGTATAAAACCCTTTGTGAACTATTTGACTATGATATAGTTAGGACCAGTCCCAACCTGGCAAACTCACTTTACCCATCTAACAATTGCTGACCTCTTGAAAACGCTAACTCTATCCTGTGAACTGTTCCTGGCCAGTCACCATATGGAACTTTCTTTAATGTGTTTCATAAAACATACCTAACACAACAAAAAAGTTTCCATTTGGGTATTGCCCATTCCAATGTTTGTTACCAATGTAGATAAGGAAACATGGACTTGTTCCACTCTTTATGGGATTGCTCATTGATAACGTCATATCTGGCTTTGGGTTTAAAAGGTTGCAATGGACCCATTAGTCAATTATCAGTGCGAATCCCCGCTGCGATGTTTCACATGGTAAACTAGGGACAGCCGAAAGTTGCTTTTTCGGCTGTCCCTATTTCGAACGTGATACATTGCTGAAATTTTTTTTATGCATAGGTGAGTATGCGATTTGCATACTCACCCATTCATTTTCAGAAGAGCCACTGCCGGACCACCGGAGAGGTGAGTAACCCTATACAAGGTCTAAGGGTTAGACTGGGGGAGGGGGGGATTTAGGGTTAGGCAGCAGCAGGGGGGGTGCTTAGGGTTAGGCTGTGGAGGGGTGATTTAGGGTTAGGGAGTGGGGTTGCTTACCTTTTGGAGCACCCATCGACCCATCCTTAACAATTCAATGTATTTGAAGCAAAATGCAAGTAATTACGAAGTCACATCTGTTGTGAGCTGGGGGTCGTGCGGATGAACTGCTCTATATGTTATCATCTTAAAATTGAGAGTGTCATTTGACACTCTCACAAGGCAAATTGCACCAATATCCTGTTTATCTTGTATTGCTGAGTTTCTGATGAGTAGTGACATGCAAAATGTTGTTTTTATCGCAATAGTTATTAGATGATAGATGAATAAATGAATGCATAACACAAGTTTGAATATAAATGTAAAATATATATATATGTTGTACTAATCTTTAACATGTTATTGTGCATGTAAACACTGCCTTTATTAATAAAGAAAAAATTAAGAAAAAAATGGAAGAAACTAATTCTGGATTATTATGCAAACATTTCTTATCAGTATAGTTTGTGACAATGAAATAAAAATTTGGTACTTAGTATATTTCCTTATCATGAAATGAATAATTACGAAATAATTACAAAAAGAGAGTTTCAAGGAAAAAGGCTACAAAGAACACTGAGAATAATGCTTTTTTTTATCCAATTGCTGAGTCCAGATAACACATATTACATTCCAAAAGAAAGACTTGATAGAAGATTGCATTCTGAATTCATCTCCAGCCACCGTTCCCTAAGTACTAACATATGATCGATTGTGTATTTGACTAAAAAGGTCGGCAAGTTAGTAGCGCTGCTTCAATGCCAGAATGAATGTGAATACAGTATTGGTTTTATATGCTAGATGAGCTGTCAGTGTGCAGTGTATTGTTGATTTTGACTTTTATAGGCTACGTGTTTGCCTTAATTGGGTCATTTGTAAAATGGAGGTGGGCACCTTTTTGCCCTTGACACTGACTGATTGTAATCATTTCACATCTGTCAATATTTGATAAGATTGCCATTACCCAGATACGTGGTCAGACAACAGAAATCTTATGAGGATCTTGTTTCCTGATTTTTAGACACTGGATTCCCACTGCAGAGCGTTTTATACTATTTGGGCCAGATTTACTAAGCTGCGGGTTTGCCTATAGCAACCAATCAGATTTTAGCTGACATTCTTTAGTATTTAATAGAAAAGTGAGAGCTAGAATCTGATTGGTTGCTATGGGCAACATCTCCACTTTTCCAAACCAGCAGCTTAGTAAATCTGGCCGTTTCTGTCTTTTTTATTTTTTATTTCTGCAAAACGCAATAATGCAGCCAAAAGTATAGTAAAAGTAAATATACATTCTGGAACGCAGGACGGGCACCAGGAAAGGGGCAACTGGGACTATTGTCCTGGACCAGGAGCTGATGGGATCCCGCCGATACTAACCATAGCTCTGCAGCAGCAGCCGTCGGCAGTATCCTCTCCCTGATACTTTCTGTTTAGAGCGGCACATTAGTGGTTCAATGCACAGGGAAATCTTCCCTGCTCTCTGTGTGACATCACCTGTGGGCAGGGGTGTCACAACTTTTTTTGTTGGTGAGACAAGAATTTAGCCCTCCCACTGATGCCCCATCTTATCTTGGTGCACCCCCCCACCTTGTTGTGTAATATGTGTATTTGTGCTGCCATGTCGCCAAAGGGGCATGGCTAACCCATGGTGGCCATTGGGGGGATGGTCAACCCATCATGTCTGTAGCCCCCACCCAGTACTCCGATCATGTCTCCAGCCCCCCTCCCAGTACTCCCATGTGTCTACAGCCCCTAAGGATGATTCCCCATCATGTCTTACCAGCCCCCTCCCCCACCATGACTGGCCCGGCACCGCATCCCCCCTGCTTACAAAGGTCACCGTTGCCTCCCCCTGTCATCGGTCCTGGGCGCCCCCTTAATATTTTTGGGGGGTTAAAATGCCCCCTCCGTTCCAACTCCTATGCCGTGGGTGCCAAAAATTTATGCCGTAAAATAATCTGTCATGAGACATATTTTCTAAGCCGCGGACCACACCCGTTTTTTCAGCATTATTGATGAAGATCCAGAATTGTGCTCTGGGATGCAATGCATATTGTCACAAGCCCGGTAAATAATGTGCAGCCACTTTTTCACGAGAAAATGAAAGAAAGAAAAAAAAACCTTTATGTATTTTATGAGCCGTACAATCAACACTTCATTTCTGTTTTACACCTTTCTTAACATGCGAAGACTGGAGATCGATAACATCTTGCTTCTAAGCTTCAGCGTAACTATTTTTGTATTGATCAGAGGGAAAATTACAAATTTGCAACGAAAGATAATTTATATTTCATCCCCCCTAGCAAGGCATAGTGCACTTGATTGCATCCTCAATCTGTATTAACCGTACCATGAAAAGTAAATGGAGATTCTTCCTTGCAATGACGAAGGCTACACATTACTGGATCTCAATCAAAGTTCCATTACCTTTAAATTATTATTATTATTATTATTATTATTATTATTATTA